>JACMIF010003817.1:0-13666 GCA_014805445.1 Diplogasteroides magnus | reverse complement strand
CTTTTCAGAATGGATGGTTCTCCATTGGAAGACGATGTTGCATTGGATGAGAGTATCCAGTCAGTGGTCACCAAAGACACACTCGACTTGTTGTTGGCTGCACTCTCAGAGGTGATGTAGTTTATTGTTAGTGGTTATTTCGTAGACTCTAGTATACTGTAGGCTACTGTAGTATGATGTAGGATTACTGTATGATTACGGTGGCATGATAGTATGCTACAGTTCCTTACAGTATACTAGAGCCCGGGCTTTAACAGAAGTACCGAAGATGGCTGCCATGATTGGCCGGAGGTCAATCCGTGCCATCATTTTGAAAAAAAAATGTTATCGATATAACAATATTCCGTATCAATGTTGTAGGCGACTCGTCGTAACCTACAGAAATTGGTTGTGAGGACAAACAATAAGAAGCTGGTGAAGCAAGTAGAAGGATATCTCAAGGTTGGTCAAGTTTATCGTTTGAACACCCATCTATTGATTGACTACAGGTCTGGAAACGATATGACTGGTACGATTCGCGAGGAAGACCGTTGATTGATGCAGAAAAGTGGAAGAGGGTCGATGAGGAACTGTCCAGGGTTGAGGTATACGGTAATTGGGCAATCGATAATTATGGAAACTATTGCAGGTGATATGGGATTTGGTAGAGAAAGTGGATGAAGAAAAGGACAAAGTGTATCTGGAGAGATACAGGAAGACAGTGAAGAAAGAGAAGAAGATAAAGAAGACGACAACGAGGAAGAGAAGAACGAAGAAGGAGAAGATGGAGGAAGTTGAGGAATCAACTGAAGTGGAGGTTAGTGCACCCGATTATTAGGATTAAAGACTGCGTCATAATGGTGAGATCTACTAATGCGCTCGAAGAATGACAAGAATGATGGCGAATATATTCATTTCACCATTATGGCGCAGTTGTCTTTCATCCGATTATAATGACTTAATGAAGAAGAGTCTCGAGGGCAAAACTTACCGTAGTACGTCATTGATATCAATTGCCAAACGTGTACGGTTATCGTCTAGCGTTTGATTTCGATGAAGTACTACGATAAGTTTTGCTTTCGTTTTGCTCACGGTGAACCACACTGCTTTCAGACCTGACTGCAATGGTTGTTCTTATAGGTGGAGGATGAGGAACCGACCATCATTCCCATTGAGCCACTCACTCCAAATGTTGTTAGGATGGAAGAGGAAAGATTATCCAGTGCTATTTAAGCATAGTCTTTATTGTTTTGTTGATTGAGGTTGTTATTGTTCTGCATGTTTTCCAGTCTAATGCCATATCCTTTCTAGGTGATGCTCAGATACTGATAAATTACTATTTTCTCAATATTATGTGTAATTTCTTATCCTCGTCGTGCTTTGCATCTTTTCTTGTAGACGACACAATCTCCTTCCTGTCAGAAGATGCACTCGTTGGTGTCATAAAACAACCCAGTGTCAGAAAGCGAGTGGTGACAGATGCCCAATTTTATATTCGGAACACCAATCTATTCAGACATTGAGAATACACACACACATTTATCATGAGTTAGCAGCTTCCACGGCGACAGTTAATTATTCACTAGTTGCGCTGTCAATATTAGTGTATCTATACATATGTTAGTTGCACTGCTGCAGACACTGAATGGCGCTGCTGTATTCGGTAATCGGTCTTCGTTTAGAAGATGCACCTAATACGTCTTTTTCATTCTTCTCACGATCCTCGCGGATTTGCATGGATCCGGCCGATGCTCGAATTCGCTCATGTGTCGTGTTTCCTGTTACGTTTAGTGTGCAGTCATTTCCCTCTAGTTCAAGGTGAGCCTGACCAAAGAGGAAATGGACAGAAACACGGGGTACGTACCGGATGGAGTGGGTACTGAGCTAGATACCTGAATCCATCTGTCTATTCTCGTACAGTCTCCTGATGCCTGAGGGTATAAATTACTGGTCGAGGCTATATTTACATCTACTATGAGTCACGACAATTGCATATTCTATGTTTGTTTACTGAATACCTAAGCAGAAATATAATTTCACACCATGTGGCTTTCAGTACTGAAGATTAAAGTTCGTTGTATCACCGGAAGCCAACGTAGACCATGTAAATGCATACGTACTAACATATGTTTAGTTAGATCTTCGGAAAATCCCTCGGCTTTCACGGACGGAAATAACAACCATACAGCAAGAAACCGAAGCCGTACAGTACAGTTAGCCTGCCCCCAGGACGAAAATAGAAAAGCTAACGGTAACTGGAACCGTGCGGGTCGCTTTGCATATGATGGAAGCGAATGATTCACAGATCGCTGTCATCGTCGTGGAACACGTTTGCACTTCTCTGGAATGTACGCAATTTCTCATCATGGGTCGACAAATTGCATCGTGTACTTGCATGAGAGTCTTGAGGACTCGAGTCTAACTGACGTTGAGACACATCGTCAGATTTCTAGTAGGGTTGCAATTTAGATTCTCAGATTTCCAGTTCTACACATAAAAAATTGCTACCGTTCCGGTGTGAGATCGGCGGTTACAACTACCGATCTTACACCGTAAACTACCGAAGCGGTAGTTATTTTTCTGTGTGCAAATCGGTACATTTGTCGTCATTCTTCTCCGCAGAGCAGTTTTCTCACCCCCTTGATAGCGATGCCGCGAAGAATGACGACACTTTTATGCATTTAGAAACCCCTAATTTCTGCTTACTTACTCTATAGACACAAGATGTACAAATGATGTTGTTCCCAGACTGGAACGGAGGGAAATGCCATGCGCTCTTTGTCTACGTTGATTACGAACAAGAAACAAAGTTTGTCGCGAGGAAGGAAAGGACACGCGTCCGTTTGTGGGTGTTTCCTTGTTTCCTTGTTTCCTTTTCTCTGCCACGCGCCCTTTCTGCCATAGTGGGATGAGACCCAAATAGTAAGAGTTGACAGGGCTCAATCTCATTTTGTGTCTGCCACGTGCTCTTTGCAAACAACAAAGTACGATCGTGCCGAATTGGACGATACGAAGGGGAAAGGGCAGTGTCATCAAATGGTGACGATCCTCATTTGACCAAGATTTATGCAGATAGACTGCAATGGGCTATTTGCATGTTTTGTGTGGGAGAAAATAGACATTTCGGTCTACTCATAGGCATTGAGCCAAGAGTCTATGTTACATAACGAGGTACACAATTTTTTGCTCCTTTTGTTGCTCAATTTGTTGTATGGAGATGTATGACTGAAAACAGTATGTGGAATGTTTCTGACTATTTTTTTTCTCTTTACGCAGATAACATTGCATAGTAGAAAGGATAGGAGAACGAGGGGATTCCCCTTGACCAAAAGATTTCGTATAGCTATGATAGGCTTCTCCACAAACATGTATTTACTTTGTGTGTGGCAAAATACGAAAGACTGGTAGCAGCTGACTCCTTTTCAAGATAAAGTTATATTTTTCCTTTTTGATTTTGAATTTGTCCCTTCCTGTCGTAAATAAGTATTATTTTTGTAGATATTAATAATGGTCCAGAATGCTCTTCAGGCCTTCCTTGTGTCATCTAAGTACCTACTTCCTGAATGAGATACTAGCTAGTGTTATGATTGGTTACGTCGACACAGACGTCCTTTTTCAGAGCAGATATTGCGTTGAAGTGAGTAGCATCAGATAGGATCAGACGTATTTCAAGACCGTTCAATGTAAGAAGATTGCACAGTGGCTGCGCCTATGGATATTATTCTTCACAAAATGCTGACTTGTTCTCGTTAACTGCACACCCTGTACGTATTTCAACTCGGACAGGAAAATGTATGCTCTTCTGAGAAATACCGTGCAGGGCGTGAAGCAGAAAAGATCGAGTTCGCATTTTTTCTAGAAAAATTAAAGAACCCATCTTGCATGTGCATGTCTTCCATACCTGTATCACGTACCTCGAATTACAACAACAATTTTTTCCAAAAATTTGTAGCAAAGAGTTGCACACATAGTCGACGTACCAGAATCTTATTCAGGGGTCTTCTGAACTTTGTTGCGATTTGTTTTGAATTAATTCTCCTTTTTTTAGTCCCTCAGCCTCACTTGGGTATTGTGAATGGCACTTCGTCTCATAAGATGGAACTACATTGGGATGCGTCGAAGCACTCCACCATGTGTATGTGGAAGCAATGTATTATTCATCCAAAACACGCCTACGTCAGTTATCACTTTATCCACATGTTCTGCCTGTTCAAAGGCCAACGAGCAGCTGGTATATAACCATAATTATCTGTACGATCAACGAAAGAGGAAATTTAGCAAAGGTTGTTTCCATTAGAAGCCATAACAACTAAAGAATGTTACTTCATATTAAGAATGTAACTCATGACCAGACAAAGTTCACGATCACATATTCTCGTGATATGAATAAAGCATTGAGTATGTACGAAATCTGAGCATATCACGAGAATAGGTGATTGTGAACTTTGCCTGGAATGAGTCGCCATTTTCAATAAGACGTAAGATTCTTTAGTTGTGGTTTATGTTCTTGTGATCGAGAGAAGTTGCTGTGATGCATCTAACTGCACTTTTAGTTGCTAAAGGGCACATTGAAGGGATCTTTGTTCACATTCGACCTTTTACTCGACATCAAAATGTTCGCACCGTATTTTTACCACATCCGGTCAGAAAGGTAAAGGACTACTCGTATCATCCGCTGAGGAGCGAAATCTGCAAAGACAGTTCCCTGTAGGGGATTTGAGACATCACGGCAGAATTAAAGAAGTCGACCGGTGAGAAATGAGGGAACTAGGAGGAATGAATAGACGGAGAGTATTGATTCCTCCGAGAGGGAATGAGAGAGGGAAAGAAATGCATTAGACGCAGAGTATTGATTCCTCCGAGAGGAATCTCCCCGGACGGCTCCTTTAAAGGCAGAAGAAATGTTGAAGATGTTGGTGGCCACGATGCATGGACACTCCTTATGATGGATGTCAGTCGTTCCTTAGTGGTACCATGCCCTCGAGGAGTCTATACATTTCGTGACCTCTCCTCTTTCCCCTTCAAGTTGGTTTTCATACCAGGAAAAGATTCCCGCTCCAACTTTCGCGTGACTCGGACATTTTACTCTTTTATCCCATGATGTCAATGTCACAATTTCGCCACACTTAGTTCAAGCCGCATTCCTTCTCGAATCAAGGTCTTGTGTTCTCTTCTATTCTCAGTTCATTGACCTCTCTTGTTCATTGACCACACACCGTCACCTTACTCCTTGATCCGTTTCATTACTCGTCCCACTGCAGAAGCGCGAGAAGTAGGAGGAGTCGCGACTCGGAGGCGGAGTTTGAAGGACGTCCACGGTAGTCCGAAGACCCCTTACTCTTGTATTATACGACTGAGCGGTATAAACTTGAAGCCTGTGGTCACATGCATCTTATTGCTTTGCCCTATTAGTGTCCTATTAGGTTAGATGGCCACAAGGGAATCATCTACGGTCAATATGCAGACTTGTTATCTCATCTAGTACTTTCCGTCTCATCAGAACATCACTTCTACTTGTATATAAATATATATAAGCCGTGATATTATCTCCGCCCATATTTGCCCATGACCGTGATATGCCTTGGTTACTGTAACCCCGCCCTTCTTTCAGTGACGGGTCCCAGAAAGAAGAAATGCGACTGATTGCACTGTTCTTCTTTGTATCATGCATCATGCCCCTCGCATCGGCCTTTGGTCAGTGATAGGGGCTTCTAATTATAAATCGTTAGTAAAGTTCATTTCTAATTCGACTGATCCCCTCTATTGCGGAGCGGTAGTCTATCGCCTGTGTGAGCGATAGACTACCGCTCCAAGTGGATCAGACAAAGAAGACATGCACTTTATCTACTACCGATTTACAAACTTTATTTATATTTATATTATATTTATTATTTTTATTTATTTATTTATGATGCCCCATGTTGCAGTTGTCTATCAGCCCTCTGCATCCGAAGAATACGAGCCGTTTTTGGGTGATCGACCATTGTGGAAAAGGGATGGAAGTGAGTTCTATGTTACATCCTAACTGAACTATTACTGCCTGCCTAATCACCTGAATTTTGAAACATATCCAGAATCAAAAGCGGAAGTCAGAGAAAAGACTAAATAAAAATGAGAGAGACAATCGGTCAAAAAACATAATCACCGTACAAGGTAAAACAGTTCAGTTGGGGATGCAGAATATGTTGTATGACTAAAACGACGTGTGTCCTATTGTTTTTTGGAAATCGTTTACTGCTAGAATAGACGCCATCGTCACTTTCCTTTGTAGTGTGGCCACTTGTCCTTTAATGGCCGTGATGAGAGTGCAACCAAGTGGGAGGGTCGAGGGACAACAATGGAGGGATTGTGTGCCGTATGGGCATTTTCGGGAATTCTAACCTCCCCAATCTCCTCCGGGCGGCCGTGTTTCGCTTAGGCAGACAACCGCCCAGTGGATATTGGGGAGGCTAGAACCTCCGGGAATGCGTTCCATAGTTGTGTGCCATTGCAGACTTGGGTGGCGACGTTATGCTCACTTCAAAGATGATGAAGGCCATACTCAACAATCGACGATACTGAAGACAGATGGAGTCATAAACGAACTTCCTCCGACCATCCTTGTACAAACAACTTCATTACCACAGTATCACATTCGTTGCCATTCGACTACTTGGATCTCTCAGCCAGATGAAAGACAAATGAGACATGGATATTAGCGCCAAATGGCGAACTGGACACGGTGCATCTTTTTGACGGCGCAAGTGTCCATTTCAACATTATGGCGCAAATGTGCATAGCTCATTTGTCTATCAGCCTTCTCAACCATCATCATGTGTTCACCAATTTCTTGTACAGATTGTGATGAATTGTTCTCCTTGTTATCCCTATTCTCAGTATGTACATTACAGTGTTAGGATGAATGAGACTTGCCCAATTATCTCTCTTTTCGCAGAACAAACGATAGCAGAAGGATCGGTATAATTGCTATGAACAATAAATGATTGTTTTCATATCTATGCTCTCAGTGACGGGAGAACTCTGATTCCTTTGGGAATGAATAAGGACGGTAGACTGTTGACTATGGAGCAATTTTAATCTTCTTGAACCCGTACGAAGTGCCCTCAGGGCATCAGAATCTTCAGTTGTCATATCCGTTCGGGGGCTTCAATGAGATCTGCAGATGCAATTCTCCATTAGTGAGCAATGGCGAGGTGCCTGCCGATAGATCCCTGAACATGATATCATACAATTCGATCGGCGGCTATCATAGCCTATAATATGATTTGTATGGACGTAGACACTATGGTCGGCAGAACGACTATTTTCTAGGTTGAGTCTCACAGTTCTCATGTCCACGAAGGTGCAGTCGTATTTTTCGAACTGTGAAGCGTATTATAGAAAATAGGTAGTCGGTCATTATATCAACCGTAGTAGATCCTTTCGATCAGTCACTTACCTTATCGAAACGCGTTCACCCACATCCAATTCTGTCGAGTATCTGTAATGAGAACAAGTTGTACTCTTCCACGATTACAGTGCATACCTTGACTTTGTAAACTGATTCTTGCTCGTGATTGACTTCAGAATCTTCTTGTCGTCCACAAACGAAACCAGGAACTCGATGTATCTAAAAAAACATCCAAATGACGTACGGTTCACTTGTTTGTTGTGTACTCCTGTCATACCATGGTGGCCTTTAGGATATTACTTCCCGTATGTCAGGTTACGCGCACTACAGGAGATGAAGCGTGAAATGTGTGTGATCTCATGTGTGTGGTTAATCCCGGACTAAATAGGCTTACTGGATGATTAGGTCACCACCATGCTGTATCGCTGTTGCGTAGTATTACGACACACTCACTATCTATACGATTTTATCCATAATAGATTTCCTAGGGAACAAGCGAGTGAAACGTATTTCAATCGCGTAGGCGAATCGTAAGAACGATCGAAATAGTCCATTGGGGGTACGTGCGTCGTGCTCATCAATCTCGTTGATTCCTCTCCCATGCATGGAATGTCTGTTCTGTGTTGGATGCGTAGGCCATCCTCACCTCGGACATTGCTAGAGCAAATAGGAAATAAGTAACCGATGTTCCGGATAGCCTAGTAATTACGAGAGTTTTTAAATCGACCGTCAAATGTATTTCCCATTCGTCTAATCTCCGCGGAGCCGTTGTTTCTTCGTAGAGACAACCGTTCTATACGACAACGGGTCGGCGAAGATTGGGCATATGAGAAAAGCACTTGACTATTTATTTAGAAGCCGTATTCATCACAGACTTGCATGAGGCCAATATTTTGATGACACTCGAATGGTGCAAGATGTCATCATTGTTATTCGAATAGCTAATGAGCAAATGACCTTTCGAACAAGGAAATCTAACAACGACTCCAGTTTTCGGCGTCCATGGCATTAGCTGAGCATTGCTCATTGAAAGAAGTACTGACAACAAGTGAATTCGACGAACCGAGAAGGAATTGAGTGGGTTGCAAGGTGTGCGAGTGTATGGGAATAACTCATTCATCCAAGAGAAGTCAACGACTTTTGGACTGACTTTTGTCTGTGCCCTCATTCGACCGGCCGTCTATGAATAGCGATAGAGCACAGGAAGAAAAACTGCCCAAAAACGTTCGCTATCCAAGAGGACAACCGAAATGTCTCGATAGAGACAATAAATACGGAGAACAGAGACAGACTGAGTATGATGCTCCTAAGTGTACGGATGGAAATAGTCTAGACCGCGAATAAATTTCTGCTGAAAGTAAACTTCCTGTAGCACTCGCTAGCCCCCTTGCGTCATGTTTTGGATTGAACACGTAAATTTGGAGTCTGCAAGGTGCCTCATTTAGATACACCGTATACGTCCGTACAAATAGGTAAATAGGTATATTTGACAGCGTTCTTCTGCGGAGCGCGGTTCTCTATAAGGTAACGACCTCGAAACGGAGAAGAATGACGGCAAATTTACCGATCGAGTACCCTAACCAACTGGATTGAATACAGAACATTCATATTCTTCAGATTCGCCTTCATACACCGGTCTCTTCTTCCCTCCGCATCCCAGGTCTTTTATAACTTCAACAATAAGAATGAATACTTCGCTCACTTCAGGCACCAATATGGATGTTAGCGAGGTCTTTCAACACAAGAAAGAAGGAAAAGTAACAATGAGTGTCACCGTTGAAAGTCAGTCAGCAATTCTGTTGACGATAAGAAAGAAATCGCCCAGATTTTGAAACGAAGCAGATGTGGTCACTTTACGCACAGAAGACGAACAACAACGACAATGTACCAATCATCAAGGTTCGAGAACTTATGGGTGCGAGACAGGAGAGGGCATTTGCACCATAATGATTACTTGAACTTAATGACATCATTCTTGCCATCTTCACGGCGCATCTTCCACTTCACCATTATGGCGCAAGTGTCCGCGTTGCGCTCTTGTCTCTAGCAGTTTGGTAGAGTTCATTGAATTCAGGCGAGCATTTCGTGTAACAGAGACTCATCTAACGTAAACTGGTACTGCGATGCAAACTTCACAATTAAGCTCCTCTCTCACAAGCCCGGTTAGAAGAACTTTTAAGACTATATCTGCTTATCAAATTATACTTAATCTCAGATAGTAACGAAAGCGCTATGATTTAGCACCTGCAAGTACTCACATCGCGTCATTAATGCTGAAAACGATTTGAAAGTAAAAATATATTTCAGATGCCAAGCATCACATTTACTGTCACAATGAAGTGGTGCATTTCTCTCACAAGCACAAAGAGATATTCATTCCCCATATCATCCTGTGGAAGGAGGTAAATATTAGTCACAAAAGTAGAAAAGAAAACACGGAAAATATTGTACCTGGGGGGGGAATGAACCATATCTTGTAGATAGACAGAATATGAAAACATTGAGGAGTATTTTTTTAAATATTGAGGTAGCAATTTGAGGTTGTTCATGAAGAGAATGGATTTCTGTACGATGGCGAAGGAGAACCTTTTCTGTCATTCGAAACTAATGTATGTCATTTAGCGACCAAATTCCCCCAATTGCAATGAAAATTCTGAAAGAAAAAAATATATAATTTTAATTTTCTCACTAATAGTTTTTTTAAATAATTTTTTGTACTTTCTCAGGTGAAGATTCTGAGAAGTTACGGAGTATACAAGCCTCGTCTATGCTCATTTGGCACGAAACGAGAAGGAACAGCAGATGTGATACTCAAAGTGCAAGGAAAGAGAATCGCCGTTTGTTCGGTCATTTTATCTTGTAATCATATCATTATGATTAGCTCTCTAGACTCTTTTGGCCGTTCGTTCTCCATTCTTCGACAATCTTTTCTCCACTCCTCCATACAAGAAAAATGAAGGAGAAACCGATCAGAACGATGATTTCGACCATGAAATAGAGGGAATTTCGTATGAATCCTTCATTCGGGTGCTCAAGGTTTTTGACTTTTCTAAGTTATCTTGCAACATTTCCCACAATTTCAGGCCATCTACCCGGAACATCAAATGCCAAGTGGAGACAAATTCCTTGAGGAATTGGAGGAACTTCTCAAATGGACCGACAAATGGAATATTCAAGACTTGAAAAGCAAATGCGATCTGTTCATAAAGAAGCATGATCAAGCTGTCAGTGTTTCCTTTGAAGAGTTGAATAGAAGTGCCACATATTTTCAGTTGCTTTGTCCATGCAAGAAAGTAGAGTTTGCAGTCAAATACAATATACCGACTACACTGGTTTGTGTACTTTTCAGAAGTGGGACGAAGAGAGTCATTCAGGAGGCAGTCAACGATATTCTGGACACTCTGAAGACAGTGGATGATGTCACTTCATGTTATGACTACCCGAGCATTTCTGATGAAGCAAAGGTGAACAAGTGAGAAGGTTCATCTCAAAAGTGACTCGTGTAGGTGGTTGTATTGGAGAGGGCACGTGAACTGCAGAGGGAAAAGGCATTGATGGATGAACGGAGAATACGGGAACTGGAGAGACTGACAGCAAGAATAACTAGAACAAATCGACAGTAGACGATATTCCCATTAACTTATATACTTCCAATACCATTCCAATATCTCGTAAATGAACATGTTCCCCGGAGAATGTTGATGCAATAAATATTCCAGATATATGATAAGAATATCTAAGCAGTATTCTAACATACGGTTCACATATAGGTATCCTAATTTCTAATAGAGAAACTTTCTATTATTTGATATGTGGATAGGTTTCGAGGATCAGAATCGGACATACAAATGTAATAAGAAACAGGCAGACAGACATGACGATTCTTAAGAATATGGTAACTTCCTGTTGCACCCGCCAGCACTCATACTCGCAATCATGCTTTGAATCCACCAGGTAAATTTGAAGTCACGCAAATAGACACCGCGTCTAATTTAGACATACCGTGGCTGGTCGATTGCCTCTGCGTGCAAGAAAATACGGAGTGCATCCTCCCCTGCGGCTGCTGATGAAAACGATCCCTGAATGTGTTTGTTGAGCAGTAATTTCAATTTTTTGTTAAATCAAGTGCGCTGCGCAGATAAGGCCGTTTCGTTTATTTTTTTTTCAGAATCGAGCATGCTTTCACACAACGTTTTCAGCCAAGCTTATTTGGATACATTTATATGATCTCTCTTTTTGCATTGCTGACCTGAGTGCTGAGACGGAGTGTCCATGACCATGGTTGACAGGGAAGAGTGTAAGATCGAGTTGAAATCTGCAATGCATTTCAGCTCTCTTGACTAATTGTTAGTTTCAACCTTGAACTCATGGTCCAGTCCCCTATCCAATTGTTCTCTCTTCAACACAAGTCTCCGATCCCATCTCAACTCCGAGTAGTTTCGCAAAAGGAACTGCTGGCCGTTGTAGTCTCTGTAAATGTCATCCTTGTGAATCATCAGCAAATCTTACGATGAACAAGGAATCAAAACACTGCTGCTGAATACACATTACCTTGCAGATATTGTGTTTCTTGGAATCGAATTTCGACTATTTACGTTAATATTATGCTTGGTGCTAGACTTTTTTTCGTCTGCAATTTACAACCATGAAAACGGAGATGATCGCGACATTTCGGGCTGTCTGAGAGTTCCAGATTTGCCGTGACCATTACTTGGAATTGAATGAGTCGAGTCAATATCGGTTAGTGTTCATGTACCTGGAGGTTCTTGGTATTCCACTGAATGGAATGAGCGTACATATACGGACATGGTGCATGCCGTGTGCTGTGAATGTCAGGTAAATATACCCGATTATTGCATTACAAACTCAAGTTTGCGAACTCAAGTTCCATTTCAGGTCCCTGGCAGTCATGACTCATTCAATTCCGTCCAACCTTTCACTTCCTAATTCACTCACTCGCTGACAGAGCAAAAAGCAGGAATCGTATGCATTATCAACCAAAGACTGCTGAGGGGTGGGCGATGATCCCACAGCGGTATTTTGACAATAATGTCAGACGGAAATTAGAAGCCTTACTTAGATTGAGCCCTTGTAGCGAGAGAGACTGCATGAGCCTTGTATGCAAGGGAGATCAAGGGTTGGAAGAGCTTCTGGTGCTGAGAAGACTGAAATCACAATTAGGGATTCCAAATGAGTAGTAAAAATGCATTTCTCATTCATCTATTCCACTCCGAACCTACCTACCTATTGGACGTAGAGACAACCGTTCCGCGGAAATTAGACGAATCAGAAATGCACTTTTACATCCGTTTTTTGAAACAATAGCTACTAGAATTAAAGGTACATGGACTAACTGAAAATGTACCTGGGGAGATGCCTCCACGACGGAAAGGTCGTCAGGGGACATGAAAGAGAATCTGGAAAGAATTTACTCAGATAATGCTCTTCGGATGGACCAGAGATTGCAAATAATTTGTTGTGTTTTCTAATGATTAGTTCATGTCGCTTACCTCACAAGTGGTAGTACTTGTGACATGAGTGGTGCTGCCGTTGCCCCTGTTCTCTCTGGATGTCCAGGTGCCATTAACCATCGTTGCACAGCCTCCCATAGTGCAGCTTCGTCTGAACATTACACATTTTGACAAATCTGCGTTCTTCAATAAATTTTCATCTTCTTGTAAACAAAAATATCTATGAGATGGTTTCCTACAAGCTTTCTTTGCATTGTCTTTGAGAACACTGGTATTTTAAGATAAATCATTATTTTTCTATGGGAGATAGATACATATTTCACAGTGCTAGTAGGTTATTCTAGATGAATTCATAACACGAACTGATCCTCACTTCTTACGACGAGTGAATTGCTCCTGAGTATTTCGACCAATTGATCTCTGTCAAGACTCAGCCAGGTCTTCTCCCAATCTTCACTCGATATTATCTGTGAGATCATGGACTATTCATCACAAAGTCTCACTAACCTCTTGGAACCTCATTCCGATTATATCAACACAAGCTCGGATCAACTTCTGCAATGGTCGATGTTCATACAGTTGAGGAAAGAAGAATGACCTGATGGAAGACCTTTGTTGCATATGAGAACCATGTTGTAAAGATTACATGAAGGTCCAAAAGAGGGATGACTGATGACACTGCGTATTCCACGCAGACCTAAGACGCCTGCTTTTAAAGGTACACTCCGGGGCGCCGAGCATTGCAAACTGACATTAGACACGGTAGCTCCTTTCATAGAGTTTTACTCCCATTTTTGTATCGAAATGGACTAATAGAGAATGCAGT
>JACMIF010003816.1:0-13669 GCA_014805445.1 Diplogasteroides magnus | reverse complement strand
AAAAATTTATTTGTACAACCAGGAGGACATTTTATAAAACAATTTTCACCATACCGACGCAAAATTACGCCCTGAAGCTGAAAGCAAACACTAGGAGGCCTGAAATGGCGTCCTAAGGGCCGTATTTTCTAAGTTGACCTAAGTTGCCACAACTTGCCCAACGTTGGGCAACTTGAGCGTGTTTTCCCAACTTGACGGTAAATGTTCAAATAATATTTATTTGAAATTAAATCACATAACAGAAGTTTGGGGCCTTTCACTTCATCACGCAAAAACTATAATTGCGATATAAATTAGGGTGAATTATTCCTCCACAGAGAGGAGGTCTTCTTACGCGGAAAAGCGATAGCCACTTTGAATGTCATGCTAGAACGACTGTACGATCATTCGCAATATTGTTGAGTGCACGGTTCCGAGGACATCGAACTGATCCTCCCCGAGGGAATCGTCTTAATCACTTCTGGAGTTATCTGCGTGCAGGGCGGCTGTCCGGCAGGGAAGATCTTCGTCTATGACTTTAATGCAAATGCAGATAGACCAGGTGCTAAGGAGTTGAAGATCGTTGGGGAGGACTTTGACCAGGTATCAGAAGAAAAAACAGAAGGATACTCTAGAGATACTTTCTCATTGTCAAATGTCATTGGTGCTGTCCGTCTATAGCCAAAGAGATACGGCCAATCATGAAAAATGAGGCAAGCAGAGGCATAGGTAGTAGTTCGAAGAAATTACTTCCCTCCTATAAACAATAATCTATAGTTGGAGATGTTCTAGACATTTTAGCATGAAATTTTGAAGGCAGCTTGACATCATTTGCTCGAAATTTTCACCAACCACTTCATACAACTGTATTAAGCGGTTTTCAGGAGAGTTTCTTCCCACATGGCCTCACAAGTTGGAGAATAAATGAGGCCATACGGCTGTACGTCATCAACCATTCTCCCAAACACGGGCACACCATTGAATTATTCGATTTCAACGAGAAAGAAGCAGCATTCCTTCAGCATAGGAGAACTATCACGAACGAGGCACTAATAAGGTAATATCGCCAGAAAATAATATAGTCTTAATGAGTATCAAAACAAATTGAATGCCAAAAAGCTATATTCTTCAGTAATTATTTTCGCAAATAATTTAACAGCCATTTTTACAAATTCTCGAAGATGTGGCTTTTCCAGCCCCAATGACCTCGTGGCCGTGGGCCCTGATCAGTTTGTGTACACGAATGACATTGAAGCCCAGTCAATGTCTATGATTCTCTTCCATATGGCGATCGGATGGAGGACAGGCAGTGTTTACTATTTCGATGCACAGGCATGTATTGTGTATCCGATGAAATTTGCAAGAGAATGTCACTCCATGTTCGCTAGGGGTTTCTAAATCGGTAGTAATGTGCACTTCTCATTCGCCTAATCCATTTGGGACTTTTAGAAGCCCTAATAATCACTCCTCCATTTTTCGGAGGTGTTTCATTACAAAAAAACATTTATTGTTAATTGTATTTTTTCCAGTAACCGACATTCAATTTAATGAATTCAGAAGTTTCACAAACTCCTTGATCGTCAACCTGCTCCTAATGGCATCATGTACGATAGAAATAAGAGGAAACTGTTTGTGTCGATGATGTCTTCAGAGACCATCAACGTCTACAATTTTTCGCCGGTAAGTCGTTGTTGTTGTGAGTAGGGCGGGCACGTTCGATGATATACTTACAGCCGGTGGTTCATTTATAGCCTCCTATTCTATTCCGAGCGGTCTTCTCTCACCAGTATATCGACCGTTCTGAAGAGAATAGGGAGGTTAGAAATGAACAGATTGTCAGCACATCATCGAACGTGCCACCCTAGTTGTGAGAACGATCCTGTTATTAGACATTGCGTTCAAAGATAGTGCTGCTTCAGGGAAGGCGACAAAAACATTTTTGCGTATGCATTACAACAACTCAATTTTTATCCGCATCATAGCATCTACTCGGCCCCAATATTATAATTGAAGGATCGTCCGATCGTTAGAGAGGTCTCTCGCATCGCCGTTTACTCCGGATGTGACAATCACTTCTTGCATGCGGACGGGTCACTCTACGTCGCATGCCATCGCAATATGTATCAAGTGAAGACATTACTCATGTTCATTACAATAGACGTAATAGCGACCTCCTAGACCAACTTGTCTGACCCAAGAAATCCAAGAAAGGTGTTTTTCAGTTGATTCGCATGCTATGGGATTGCATCAATTTGGAGAGGACTTCTCCTTCACATGTGAGTACATAAATAGTTTTTTCTCTATTTTATTGCTGCTTCTTTTTAAAACTCTTCTATTTACCCCGATTTATATTCTTCAACTATAAGCATTTCTAATTTTTATAGCTCTCATTTTGAATTTTAAGGTTCTTCGTCTCCGCTTCGACGACTCGTATTCAAGTGCCACGATTACAGAGGTCTGTGTTCGTACTTGTTGTCAAGAACTCGATCTGAACTTTCAGATTTACTCAAACGACGGTAGTGAACTCTCTGCTTCATCAACCGCTGTGCTACACAAAAATCAAGTGGGAGAATTCGTTTTCGATTTAAAAGAATATATTTTTTCAGCTACACATCGGTTCAGTTTGTCGGAATACGATCGTTTGTCTTGTTGAGAATACGTCTGTTCTCTAGGCGTATGTTCTCATACCTCTTTTTGAGCTGACGATAGCTAATTTCAATGCATTCCTGAATTTGATAAAGTGACTGTCGTCTTTTCCATCACTGATGTGTTGAATGCCAAGACTCATACGACGCTCAGTTGTATCACAACAAAGATTGAAAGTCACGAAATAAATCTTTATACCTATTGCAGCATCGAAATGAAAATTTCAAAACAGGAGACTACAGAAAAAATGAAAATGCATTTGGAATTTACAAATTGATTTAGAAATAAATGCCTCCATTATTGTCTCGTAGATGTGAAATGAATAATTCCTCCTAGACTGGGCGTCCCGAAAATCTCGTAAGTTACTATGCAGTGCAATATTTATCCGTATCAGAGCACACGTTCCGGGGATCAAGGACAGTCTTCCGTTAGCCATAAAAATTCTGTCGCATTTCTTCTCTGTAGTTTTACTTTTACTGGGTGATCCTTTGACTGTGTCGCCCATAATTTGTAATGTATTGTCGTCAATCTCTTCTTCTCACACAAGGAACTAATAACTACTCTCTGTCTCTTGTTTCATTTGAGTTTCTTGAACTGTAAGGCCTAGATTAGAGAGGATTTAATTTGTTCCAACTATCTACAACGCGATCCGGAAGAAAAATAATGAACCGGGATGAGGATTTGGATAGTTGAAGCAAGCACAAATCCAAGCACTTTTTCATTTTTCATTCCACGCCGCGCTTGGATTTCATTCCACCAAATCAAAGCGCTTGGATTTCTATAATGGCTCGTAACTTCTTTCATATTGGACATTTTTGGATGAAATTTTCTCAGATGTTTATCTTATTCGTGCCAGTGAGAACATTCTTCATTTCGGGTTCAATAAGTATTCCTGGGCAGGTGCCCGTGAAGATAACAGCTCAGTCTAGGGGAAGTTTCACCCTCGCATGAACTAACATATCTTCATTCCATTCCTTCTTTGTAGGCCAGGAACACCAGCCAAGGGTCCTTCCCCCGCTTAAACAATCACCCAAGATAACGGAATCGCCAGTTTCTTCGAGGTTGGTAGATATTCCCTTGAATATGAGTAATTTGGTTGTTTCAGCTGATGAAACTTCCTGGCTGTATAGTGGATACTTCTGATGGTCCCTTCTGGGAGACTTCCATTAATGGAAATAAATTTTGTTTCGGATTCGACGACAGGGAATCAGTATTGAAGAAGGTAAGTGGAGAAGAAACGAAGAGAATGAGTAATGATCTATCAGATGGCACTTATGAGAAGTCAAGGATATGCAGGGGCATTCACTTGGACGGTCGACTTTGATGACTCACAATACACTGTACATCGAGCTATCAAGTGAAAGAATTGGCTACACTTTCAATATCAATCAATTATACAGGGATGGATTGGATGGAACTTCGACAGACCCCGCCGTCCCTACTCGCCCTTAATCCCCTGCTCCATCTTCTCCTTCGTCCCGTCGTACCCCATCTCCTCCTCGTTCTTCTCCTCCTCCTCCCGTTCCAATCACACAACCACCAAGTTCATGCTGTTCTACAGGCAAGTCTTTAATACTCTCCCATTCCAATAATCAATTTAGGCCAACTTCGCCCAAATGCGGATGTTACCAAATATGAGGAGTGTCTCTATGGATCGTGGACTGTGAGGCCCTGTCCCCCAGGAACGGTCTTTGATCCTACCACCAATACTTTCATACTGCCTTGAGAGTTTTCATCCACTGTAGTGTACATGCTGTACAATCGCTTTCTTCCGCATTGGATAAAAGACATCCAATTATCCTTTATCGTAAATGCAATAAATAAATTAATTTACCGATCTTGTATATCCACTACACAAGCACGTAATCTTGGCACTTTGCACATAATGAATATGTGTATGTGTTGGAGAAGAAGCCGTGCTATATCTGGTGGCCGGACTATTTACATGCAAAAACAAAAGAGCCGAGTCGGTCAAAAACGTGGCCAGAGTACTAGATCGAAACAAAATCTGCCAAAAGTATCCAGAAGTTTTCTTTTAGACTGATACCTGAGCTCAAAATTCTAAAAAATCATTAAAAATCACGAATTTACTATAATAGACCATATGACTGATTTTCCCTGCACGACCCTGTATCTTCCGAGACAACTTCCCCATAAATAGACGAAACTGTGTTTGGCACTTCAACAGGTTGTCATTTTGCCCATGTTTCGAAAAATACCAACTAATAAATGAATGTGGTCCACTTGTGAATGTTGTGAATGTGCAATTCAAACCGCCTAGTTTCGAATATTATTATGGGTAATTTCCCAATTGAAAAATTCTGACAAGGGTAAAAGAAAAAATTTCTGTCTAACACGCGCATAATTATGCTGGGGTAGTCGTCCAACTTCCCTGTAAATTTGCAATCTTGAAAGTACAGAAATGATAGACTTTGTGCCTGCGACTAAGAAGTCAGACTTTGCAATGCTTGACCGGTTGCTGTGATTCCACACCTCGGAAGCGAACTCGGGAGCGGGAGCGATACGAAGCGGAAGTATGAAACTGTGAGAATATCAGTAGGTATGATGATCGCACATTCGGTTCTCACCTACATCACTGTACACTCTCAGCGATGTTTGGCTATTTTAAGGTTGGTCGTTTGAAAGCGAGATGTGATTTGTTTCACGGAAGCAATAACTGATCGGTGAAACATAACTGATCTGACAGTCAAACTGCCAACTACAAACTCTCCTGTCTCCTTGAAAACCCTGCTCCCTCTCGCGTCCGAAGGCCATGCAAATCAGATTGCACATTCTGCTTTGTGGTCCGATATGATTACAGCATAATCTGAGCTTTACGATCCGATATAAATACTCATTTTGCCTCTTGAATCCAATCATTTTCCTATCATTCGCTTTTTTTGAGCTGTTGTATTGCATCGTTATTAGGGTTTCAAAATCAGTGTTAAAGTGTATAGGGTGTGTATTCATTTGTGCCTCTACCGTTTGCTTTATGGTAGCGATGAACTTATAAATGGGTAAGTAGAATTATGCGCATATAAATCGCTCTTTCTAATGGGCATGTTTTTGAAGTTTGATTTTTAAAAATTGAATGTGAAAATTTAGAAAAGTCTGGTATTCAGCTTCGATAGCAGGCTCATTTGTAAGAACGAAAATTGTATCACCGGGCGGACCGGCATCGTAAAGGTGAAGGTAAAGGTGCGACCACGTCAAGCGATAACGCTAGGTGGGGCCTACCGGTAAGGCCGGCTGCTTACAGGACTACGTAACCCTGCTTGTCCAAAGTGCTTCTGGGTACGTTACCTTTCGTAACCGTAGTCACTACCAATTTACCGCCCCGGAGGGATGGAGGGCTTGGTTGGCCTGGGCGGGGATCGAACTCGTGACCCTTCGGATGGCAAGCAGCGCCTTACACCACTCGGCCATGCCGCCCTTTCGTCGTCGATGTTTCACCGATCAGTTATTGCTTCCGTGAAACAAATCACATCTCGCTTTCAAACGACCAACCTTAAAATAGCCAAACATCGCTGAGAGTGTACAGTGATGTAGGTGAGAACCGAATGTGCGATCATCATACCTACTGATATTCTCACAGTTTCATACTTCCGCTTCATATCGCTCCCGCTCCCGAGTTCGCTTCCGAGGTGTGGAATCACAGCAACCGGTCAAGCATTGCAAAGTCTGACTTCTTAGTCGCAGGCACAAAGTCTATCATTTCTGTACTTTCAAGATTGCAAGATTTGGCATCGTAAACGGACCTTTTATTAAAACGCGAAACGAAATTATCTTCCTATGTGAAAATCGTTTAATCTCTATTGAAAAGTCGGCTGATCCTTGCGAGAAACGAGAACCTAAATGAGATTGGACAAATGGAAAATGCATTTTGAATACCTAATCTGTTTGTGATAGCAGTTCGAGAGAGAGAGAGAGAGTGCAATGCGATTAGTGGCTAACGACAAGTGCGCCGTTCTCGATCCTTGATCAATGCGATGTCCTGATCGGAAATGATTGTCGATCAGTGATCGACAAATGTACATGCAAATTCACTCACCCGGATCATTCATCGATCATTTTATGCAAAGCGGCCGCACACTTTCGCACCATTAATATATTTTGTCTGCCAGCTATAGAAGAGATATTTTTGTTTTTTTTTCAATTCCCCAGTCGGTTCCCTTACACAATGTCCATCAGTGATCAATTCATATCTCGTATCTTTGCGCATGAGTGGCTAATAGCTCCATTTCATTGTTTCATTTCATGATAGCCACTGGCTATCATGAAATGGAGAGGACAGTTCGGGAGAAGCGAATGAGTGGAGATTGCGCGGGTTTTCCTTATCCACAATGCTTTCTGATCTAGTTTGTGCACGACACACTCTCGTCTTCTGCGCACTCTTCCTTCCGTACAAGTTCTCGCAGAGTGATGTATGATACCTTGCACCTCCCATAGAATATAGAAAAAGTGATCTTTCATGTCTGCTCGGATTCGCTTTTTTGTTGTTTTAATTTTCTTAATAGAAGATATTCTAGTAGAGACAAGACTGGTTCATTTGTTTAAAAAACACAACTTTAAGTTCAATATCTGCTTGAGCATCCGTCGTTCGACTAAAGTTCATCAAGTAAATCTGCGTTTCATCGACCTGCCGTAAGAGCGCTATGGAATCTTGACGATTTAAAATGCTCGCCGTCTTTTAGGAAATAGATGCTGCATTGTTTGCATACGATAACATGAAAACTGCCTTTGGCGATTGAAATGCCAGCAGATCTTCGGATAGAATGCGATAAGATAAGAGATCACTGTGCAACTACACATTTTAGCGTCAACAATTCGGAACGTGTATTGTTTCATGAAGAGGAAGATCATATATTCAACTCTTTAAAATTGAAATGCGTTCATCGCGTCCATAATGTTCCACACTCTCATTTACGCTCAATTTTTTAGCCTGCAGTGGATCTTTCTGCATTTGAATATAATGACAATTCGTAAATATTGGGCTGACGCATAAAAGATGGTGATTTGAGAAAGAAAAGAGGAGAAAGGAGAGAAAGTTTACAAGTTTGATTTGGCTTTTGATATTCAATTGCGGCAGATCACACGCGCTCCGTCAAATACAGCCATTTCGACAGTTTCTGCGTGCACATTCGGTTTATAATCCCCATTTATAATAAAAGGCACTCGCTGTTGTATCTACATGTGTTATGAAGAGCAAATGCGCACCTTCACTCTGTCCTTGTGCGTATTCCTAGCTTTTTTCCATTTGACGATATATTTTATTGGAGCCGAGATATTGACAGAAAACTAGCGCGAAAAAATCACCTGAGAGACCTCGAAAGTTGAGTCTCGCTCCCTCTACCTCCCTTACTCTGTCATTGGAACTCTTTCCTCAGATGATAACTATTATTGTTGTCATAAAACGTGAATAGGAAAGTGGTTGGAGGGCCAAATTTCACCTAAAATACGCTCTCGTAAATGAACCAGGATAGTCATTTTTGAAATATGTGAAGTGTGGAGTGTCAGACATCGCAGATGCATCCTAGTAACATTTCACCTTTCGTTCACTTTTCCCTTCCGTCACTTTGTTCCTTCCCACTTTTGCGATCAGTGTCTTCTATCTGGTACAGTTGCACTTGAATGAGGGAGAGAGTGTATGGGGCAGAGAGGAGAGCGACGGTAAGAGGGTTGTCCTTTGTCTCTTATGTTTAGGATGACTCGTCTATGATCGATGGTCACATTGAATCCTTTCCACGAGGTTATAGGGAGAATGTATTCTTTGTATTCTACTTGTTCACCAAAGGAACGTATTCGATACACGAGTTGGGCCACAAAGGCTAGAGTTGGCCACGGACAAGGGTCTTAGGATGACTTTCGAAGAAAACGAGAGTCGGCATAATTTATGTGTGACTGTCTCGTAAGAAATTATCCCGCAGTATCTGTAGTTCACAGGATTGCAGTAGAATGATGCCCGTAGTTTCTCTTCTTGCTCACTTGGCAAATGGAAAACTGCGCAGACTTTAACGTGGGTCTGTTGTTGACGGTCCGGCCACGATACGTGATCTGCCCGATGCACCATGTACAAACTCCTTCTTGGGATAGTGTACTAGACCTGTCTAGCGATATTCTTTTACCAGTTTCTCGTCAGGAAGAGAGTTCTGCGGTCTCTTCACATAATGTGTGAACTGAGAGTAAGAAACGAGTGGAGGATGCTATTTCTCTAAGAAAGTGGTTAGAGAAGCAGAGAAATGTAGGAAGATACAGAAGGCAAAATGAAACGACTTTCTATCAATGAGAGAAATTTAGTCCTACGTGGTGATTTTTTTTTGTTTTTTGCTCTCATTCACTGTTGATCCACACTTTGACTTAGACATTTTCATAGTAATCTAAACCGTCTATCCTGCTAACGGTACTTTTAAAACCTTTATTACAAGGATCTGGTGACGAGTGCTGGGTCAAACTGTAATGTAAGGGATAAGGGCGTTCCTAGGCATTTCTCCAGGGAAATTCGGCGAGCTCACTTTTAAAACATTCGAGGTCGTGCTCATATTTTGGTCTGTAGACGGTCACACCAACACTTTTTCTCGTTGTAGAATTAATTAGTGGCATTGCCATGAGTAAGAGCAAGAGCATGGACGAAGTGCCCAAGCACCCGCTATTTTCCCTTCACTCCCATCGACTTCGAATATGCTTCTTGTTGGCCATCGCCCTCTATTGCGGGTGTTCGAATCGGATGGCGCTCAGTGAGTTAATTCTTCTCATTTTGTGTTTTAGTCCCGGAATTGAATTGGGCGGAATATGTTGGTCCTTGATCTTTCAGGCGTCGGAGTTGTCTGTATGACCAACCCAACAACTGATAACTCCTCCGATCACGCTGGCAGCTGTGTTAGGCCCGACGTTGAAGAACCGGAGAATCTTCCAAATCAGGTGAACAAGGCTTTTAAAAATGGCAGTAAAGTGTATTTTCTTTTATCTAATCCCGGTGGAGCGGTTGTCTATCTAACCGAGAGACAATCAAGATTAGACGACTGTCAAATGTACTTTAGTACCGTTTTTGAACCCAAAACGAACAAATTACCGGAAGAATAGAAAAGTCTGAATCGAAACATGAGGATTTTTCGAGTCCATAATTTGCCGATTTGTTTTCCTCTCAAGCTCATTTTCAGACTTTCAGACTAAAATTTTTTTTTTGTTTCATGCGCTATGTCGCATTTTGGAGGCAGCTGTTATTATTTGTTATGATAATCGTGCGTAGAGATGCAAATTTCGACAAGGATGTTGATGAATTTCCATAAATGAAACAGAACATTGACCTACGCGACCAAAAGCAGAAATTTTCAGGGAGAAATGGACTGGAGTCATTCTCAGCAAACGTTATTGCTCTCATCATCGTTCTATGGCAGCTTCATTACCGTTTGGTTCTCTGGAAGCTTCGCAGATCAGTTTGGAACCACCCGAGTGTTGCTCAGTGAGTTTTTTTTTATTTAAATGCTTCATAGTATGTCAATTATAGTATCTCTCGGCGCTTCCACCATCCTCACAGCGTTGGTTCCCCTTCTCTCGCGCACCTCATACCATCTTCTCTTGGCATCTCGAGTCGTTATCGGAATGGGAGAGGTGAGACAGTATCGGTTATGTTTGGCACTTTGACCACTTTATGGGTTATGTTTCACAGAGAGTATATCTTCAAATATATAGAAGCATTGAAACATAACCCATAAACTAGTCAAACTGCCAACCATAATATCGTTACATCACACTTCAGCATACTTTTCGTTGTTCCGGCGTAAATTATTAATATAATTCTCACATTTCTTTCTCCGTAATCGGATGATTTTTGTTCGTTGTACTATTCTACAAATATGTACATAGATCGTGGACCACGTGGATTATAACGTGATCACTGAGATCAAAGCCAAGAATTTAGAGTTTCTTCGTTCCTTCGATTAACTGTTTGGCAACGAAGTGGTTCCCTAAGCAAGAAAAGACCACGCTCGCAGCTCTGTATACATCGGGACTTCAGGTATCCTTTCCCCAAAAATAACTAATCTTAGTAATATTGTATCAGTTGGCCGCTGGTTTTGGTTCACTTCTGGCTGCAGAACTCTGCCGATCTGAAACTCTTGGTGGATGGCCCTCGATTTTCTACATTTTCGGTAATTTAATTTCCTACTGGTACAAGATAAATATTATGATACGGTCGAACAACCATTTTTGACACCCAGGGACAAAATTTAACCCTATGGTCAGAAATAGATAGTTGCTACCACCAAGGATTGCGAAGAATCGTTGAACTGTGACTTCACAAATTTTACCAGTCCGAAAATCGACCGCAACTATAGCCTTATGAATATTTATAAAAAATAAACTTTATTTTTTAATTTTTCAAAAATCTTCATTTGGCGCTTATTCGCTAATCAACAACATTTTATGGGCTTAAAATCACCGCCATATTTTTTCTGCTGGATGGGATGTTCTCGGAGGAAAGTTTCAGAAAACGTGCTTTAGGTACCGTGTCCGCCATCTACCTCATTCTCTTCTGGTTCTTCGTGAAAGAAAGTCCTGAGAAGTGTTCATGGGTATCGAAAGAGGAGAAGCACTACCTGAGGGAGATGCTGCCACCTCCGACCAAGGTGGCAATTGCATAAATTGTTTTTTCGCCCTCAAGCAAGACTATAAAAATCACAGCCTCTCAAATCCGAACTTTCAATTAGGCGGACCAACCTCATTTCCAGGGGATCAAAATCGGTAAATTGGTCGTCATTCTTCTCCGCCGCGCAGTCGTCTATGAGGGAATGAGACAACTGTGCGGCGGAGAAGAATGACGACAATTTACCGATTTTACACACATTTCACAGTTGTCATCCTCAAGTGTCTTTTCTAGAAGCCATCTATGAGGTCCGCTCCATGGAAGGCCATGATATGCTCCACTCCCCTCCACGCAATTCTCTCTTGTTCTTTCGCCTTCGGCTTCTCAACGTCAACCATGCAAGTGAGTGCTTACCGTAACCTTTGAGTCGATTCTAAGTGCTTACCGTAACCATCCAGTCCATTCTCCCCTCTCTTTAGGCCTATCTCCCCACTTATCTGAAGGAGGAGCTGGGTCTGCCGATGCAGACGGTATGACTGCAATAATTAGCTTGAAATGAATGAATACTGCAGATTGGCCTCTACACTCTAGCTCCATTCATCGCACAAATGATCGGAAAGGCCGTTTGTGGGCCACTTACTGACATGACAGCGAGAAAAGGATGGACTTCCCTAACGAATGTTACGAAAGTCGCTCAGTTCTTCGGTCAGCTACAGTGATCCTCAGTGTCATCTATAATAGACAATTTGAGCGGGAGAATAGTTATGTTTCACGAAACCAATAACTGTTATATGCTGACCAGTGAAACATAGCTGGTTTAATATTCAAATTCAAATTAGCGTAATCTATCCTTGCCTTTCTCAGGATCCTTTGGTGCCTCAGCAACGCTACTTCTCCTTGCTCTAGTTCCTACGTGTGAGAATCCCCACATCGCTCTTCCTATTCTCATCGTTTACGGTTTGTTGCACGGGGTTAAATGCATAATATGGGAATTCATGTAGGAACAGTATATGCTGGAGGACTCTGTGGTTTCTACACGAGCTTGCTTACAATGTCGCCCATGTACACAGGTAAGAGCATCGCATCAGCACACAGAAAAAATACATACTGCCATACAGTTTTACTGCGATTATTGGCAGTTTGAAACTGAATGGTGAGGGGAATTGGTAGTATTTTTTCTGTGTGAGATCTTGACAAAAATGGTTTCAGGAACCCTTTCCTCGCTCGCCCAGCTGTCCAGCATGGTGGCTTGCATTTGTTCTTCCGGCTTTGTCACGATGCTCACCACAATTGTAGGCAACAGCTTAGGCTTACAAATTCATTTATCTTCATAGGAAATGCCTAACAAGTGGACGTACATCTTCGGGTGTGCTGCTTTCTTCCAATGCGCGGCTGGAATCCACTACCTCATCTGCGGATCAAGTGATTCATGTCAATGTATTCTAACTTTATTTTACTTCAGCCGAAAAGCAAACATGGGCCAATGCCAGAACACCGACGAAAACATCTCCTGAAAACGCCGACGATAACGCCTAACATTTGCCGGAAAGAACTCGCATTCTTTCATTATTTTTGTTAATGAATTACTGTGCAGACTATCGTTTACACTATTAGAGATGATAGCCTCGATAACCACGAATTCGGCCTAAAGATTCAGTCGACTTACACTGCATAATTACGAAGCTTTCGTCGTAAATCGACACGGTGTATATTAAGACATACTCTAAGAGAGAATTGAGCACCACTCAATAGAGGGCGGCCATTGGAAAAAATCATGTGATCTGAAAAAATCGAAAACAAGCTTCCTGGGGTACTTTTAGACGTAGATCACGAAAATGAACTTCATTTTGCACGAAAATGAAAAATCGATTTTTTTATTGATTTTTCATTTTAAATTTTTGACGATTTTAAATAATTTTTAAAATAATCGTAAAAACATTCTGAAAAAACATACAAGTTTCTTTTTTCCAAATTATATTTCTGGTATTTTAGTCAAGCTTGAACAATTGAAAATTTTTATGATTTGGCACAGGTAGATAAAAATCGATAACCACGCCCCTATTTCTCAATACCGGGAGATCTTACCTATTCCACGTTAAAGCCCGCGAAATTTCACTCTGGCAGCCTCTCGTAGGTAGCGAGATCATCTACCTATGGGGCGGTACAAATTATCAAATACGGAAACCATGGGTTTTCAGTAAAAATGAACGAACATATCAGTTTTGAATTTTTTAATTCTTTAATTTCTCGATGTATGAGTCTAAAATTTTTTTAGTACGTTCGTATACTTTAGTTCTGTAAGGTCTGAATAGCATGTGACTTATTTCAGCCTGATTCTTCTTATAGAAAATGCCAAATCATCTATTATGTAGCTCTTCAACGTGGGAAATTTCTAAGTCCCCAGACATGAGAGTGGAATGGTATAGAGATTTCACATATCTCAACACTACATATTCCATTATG
>JACMIF010003815.1:0-10132 GCA_014805445.1 Diplogasteroides magnus | reverse complement strand
TGGTCGACTTAGACAGGGACAAAAATTTCGGATAGCGTTAACTTTTTGCTGTGCCAAGCCTCTGCTTAGTATCTCACTCCTGTGAGATAGTGTCTCATATGACTTTACATAGTGATTGCAGATCGCAATCAAGCCTCACGAGAGATTGCGCTTTGTCAATGAGGAGTTGGGAGAGCTTGTTATCAATGATGCGTCGAACAGTTGGCCGTAAGTACTAAAATCGTCCTTCGTTGGGAATTTATTCGATGCAGGATCATTCTCCGTAACGCCGTTGACTGGAATCAGGAGTCGTTGGTTCGCAAAAGCTTCAATGTCTCTCCCAATGAGCAAATGGTCGTTGCGTGTGAGCCCATCGACTTTCTGCAAGATGAACTACTCGCTGCTCTCAATGTAAAACACTTGACATATATATAAAGAAGTGAACATTTGACAGGGACAGGATAAAATAGATGTGAAATAAGATAATTGTTTCCAGGCGGCACGGGACCAAGCCATAGAAGTCGAAGAGGGTCGGTCTGCAGAAGGACAGAGTGCACAGTCAGCTCATCTTCTGTTATATCAGTGCAATACCGTATTCAGGAAGCCCCACATCCGCGTCCACATTCGTCCTCGTGCAAAGAGAGCACAGAAGAACTGCAACATTGCTGCGCTCCAGGAAAAAGGTCTGCTCTCCCTTCCTCGCGATTCCAATGCTGTCACCATTCTCAAACAGGTGGAAACAGGTCCTGGTTACTGTGGAAAGACCAAAATTTCTTAGATGTATGCCAAAACTACATTCTCCAGTCCTCCGATGATTGCTGAGCGGCCGCTTCTTCCATGGGAACAAGTAGCTGAGGATCAGCTAGTTAGTTCAATGATTTTCATGTAAATAGGCAATAGACACGTGTAGAATGTACTTTATTTGTTTCTAGGGCCGGGATAAGATAAAGATTCCGCAATACAATATCCATCATATTCTGGGGGCGAAATATTCTATATTATAACAAAAACATTGCAGGACGTGATATCCAATTCGATCGGAAGGGTTCCTCTACTCCATGTGAATGGTGTATACGGTAGTGGAAAGACATTCGTGGCTGCGGCCGCAGCCATAGAGGAAGTCATGAGGAATCGAGGCATTGTAAGCATCCTTCTTCTTTCTTTGTATCAATAGTGCCATTTCAGGTCCTTCTGGTCGGTGAGACCGTCCACACCTTGAAAGCCCTCATTTACAACTACCACAATGCCACAAACTTCGTTCATAGCGGGTGCAAGCCGAAATTTCCGGTCAGACCAGGGTTTTAACTGGGAAGTTCGCTAAAATTCTCCTCCAGGAACCACTTCAAATCGGATTTGAGTCGCTGCGAGACTTCGCAATGTCTCCAACGACAAACATTCCTGGATTCAGCACAAAGTGATCGACATCGATCAATTCCTGACTGATTATGTTATGATTCCAGGTACTGTAACGACTTCTTCAAGAACTGCGAAGACGTCAGGAAGTTCAACCAAACATTGTACTCTGAAGGAGTACTGACGGAGGAGGAAAATGTGTGATTTAGCTCTTGTTTTCATAGTTGGATCCTACCGTAATCCTACATGTTTGGGTGTCATGTTTATGTTATTGTCTTAATTTCAGTGGGAATTCGAACTGAACGAACAGTGCTCATCAGTTTTCTTCCACAATGTCGTACTGAAGGTGCTGGAGGAAAATCCACAGGTAATTCCGGTTCAATAAAGACGGGAAAAGCTCAATAAATCAATCTCCTATCGGTCTATTAGGTCATCGCCGTGACTCTGCCGTTCCTTCTTCATGGACTCTGCAAGGGAGGATGTCTTCGTGAACATCTCCATGGAAAGGAAAACATGACTGTCATAAGTGAGTTTCTTAGCTGAGTTGTTGTATTCAATGAAGAAACCAAGCGATATAATAAAAATATTCAGTTGATGACAGTAACAGTGTGAGTGAGGCGTCCTTCGTGTCTCTGCTGTCTCTTCTGCCCAATGCCAAATACCGTACCTTCTCCGATACGAAGCAACTTCATCCCAGATACAGGCATGTTATAACGAGGTTTCGACGCCAACAACGTTGAGTTTTGCAGAAGATCCCCGATAAATACCAGAATCTACGAGTTAGTGAAGGAAGCGGCCTTGTCTTCGATAGCTGTGGTGTTACAAAATTCTGAGCACATCAACAACGTCAGTGATTATATGGCGTAGTTTTCATAGCGTGAGATTTCATTGACTGTGATAGTTTTTATAGATGCGCCTGATGAAATCTTACCGATCATCATTGAAGTACGCTTCATTCCTGAACAGTCTGTGCTACGAGGGAAAGCTGGTGCCGGCTGCTAGCCACAACTGTTCTCTGAACGACTACAATGTACTACTTTCATCATATCATGACACAGCTTTTTATTGAGTTTCTTACGTCATCTATCAGATTTCTATTCTTTTCTATTATATATCTACTTCAAATACATCAATTTTTCAGGTCCCTCTTCCGAACATTGAAGTTCCCTTCGTCTTCATCGACGTGAAGACGCCATTGGGCACTAATTACGACGGATATGGGAGTCATGTCAATCCATTGGTAATCTTCATTTCACATCTTACTACAGTATTCTTGATTGATACACCAAGTCCATAATTTATCTAATTATTATAATAAGTAAACGAATGATTTCCAGGAGTTGATGTTCGCAACTGTGCTCATCGAGAGACTCATTTCATATGGAATAAAGCCTAAGGATATTCAAATAATGTGCTACTACGGCTATCAGAAGAAGGTTAGTGAATCCTAACATGTCAACAATTGAATTGTTATTTGAAGGAAATGCTCAAAATTGCGAGGCTTGAAGCCTTCAACGGTGTACAAGTGAGCAATGTGGACTCCATGCAGGGAAAGACATGCAGGGTACGAAGGAGATATTATCGATTGAAAAAGAAAGGGCTATGAGTAATGTAAACAAATTTCTGCAGGTGGGCATAATCATGACAACACGGAATGATGAAGAAAGACGTCGAGGCGATTGGCAGTATGTTATGGATGAACATCGATTGTTTATGGCGCTAACGAGGGCTGAGGAGGTTAGATCTGTCCTGAACACTACTGAAAGCTTGTTTATAACATCCCATACGACTCAACAATTGATATATCGTCCTTTAAGACCTTATTGCAGTGTAAAGGCATATTTTTACCTTATCAGGGCTGCTTCCTGCTCAGTGACCACTCTGCATACAATAACATTCGCTGCAGACTCAAGATGATGGCGATCGAAAACGGATTCCTCACAAATCGGTAGCCATGACTTTGTTCTCATTACGCAACAATTTCCTCAGATACAATGTGGAAAGTGCGTATTCTCTGAGAATTGTGGACTATGACTACTTCATCAAGCGAGGGTAAAACCAGTCCATATTATGTAAATGGTATTTTCGTTTGAGGTTCGATAGAGCTCGAACTCAATGGAATCGGGACTCGGCTTATTTCAAAAAAGACCAAGTCGTCGTAAACGAATTCATCCGATTCCTGAAAGACCAGCACGAAAGGGAGGATAAGCAGAGGAGAGCAAAGGAGGAAAGTGGAAGAGAGGAAGCGAGAGAAGAGAATGAACAATTTGTGAACAGTAGCCACACATGGTATAACAGTACGTATTCGCGGATAGCATATTAATAATAATAAAATATTGAAATAGTCAATGTCACTATGGTTGTGAACTAAATAGCTTTTCAGATCAAATTCCGCTAGTCATTCACTCTTACGAGATATATGAATTTATTTTTCTTTAATATTACCATCGACAAATGTAAATTCCAAATTACGTGGTGTCCATCAACTTACCGAATTCTCTTTGCGTTCATTTACGATGTACCATTACACAGTACACATAAGGTTATATTATTATTATCATTCTTATTATGGACCGAACGATAAACATACTTTCGAGACGCTTCAATTGAAGGCTGTCGCTACAGTAATCGCTTTCGGACTTATGCACCATCAATCCGATAAACACCTTACGCCACTTCCGTGCTTTGTCCGTTCATGTTTTGGGCGGCCGTCGTAATCACGAGTGGAATAGCCAAATGGGAGAGAACTGATAAGAAGTCTATCAGATATGAACGGTGTCTCCAGGACACTCATCGTCTTCCTTCTAATCGTCTTAGTTCACTCGCAGTCATTCAAATGTTTGCGTGGCATCGACGGCAAGAACGAGGCGCAGTGCAAGACTTTCTGCTTCAATGTGCACTGACATCTCATTTGAAAGTAAAACTTTGTGGATTTTGGACCTAGACTTAACCTCCTCAACTATAGCCATACCACTCATGTACGGTTGCTCGTTGGAGAAAGGATTGTGGGCGAAGATCGCGTTTTTCCTCAAATTCTGGCGCTGGCCTCCGGATACGCAATGTGAAATGGTTCACATTTCCCCGATTTGAAGTTGTTGCATCTACACTATTTCAGGGTGGCACGTCGATATTTGAGGTGAATAACTCTACAATACGACGATTCTGCTGCAAGGGAATCCCTGGTGAAGACTATGCGTGTAATTTGTCATTATAACTCACTGGTTGTCAGATAGATAGAAAATAGATGTTTTGTGATATATGTATATTTTTTATCAACAGGAATGAATGAGTAATCGGGCGATAAAGAGCATGACAAATGATGAGTCTGTCGTGTTTAATGCATTAATCATTGGTCGTTTAGTGAAAAGTATCAGTAGTAATCAGCCATGTGAGAAAGATCAATCTGTCCCAGTCTCCTCTTAAGCACCTCACTGTACTTTCTCTTGATCGTAGCTTCCGCCTGAAGCTATCCATGCACTTTTTATCAATCGCATCCTCATACCTTCTTTGCAGAACATTTCGGTAATTTTCCTTCGCACATGGGGAAGTTATACAGGAGGGCGATATCAAACAATTTGCACATAAATCTAGACGATTGTGGCTCGTTCAAAAACACGTCGAGGACTCTCACTCGGTGGTTTCGTTCCCGCACTCCTTGTAGAACGAACTCCGACAACCGATGTAGGTTTTTACAGCTCTGCAGCAAGACCCAGTTTGATCAAACAACCGTTTGAGACTGTACTCTTTTCTCATTCGTATTTTAAACCATGAGTCACCTCAAGATCTAACATGGGTTTTTACAACTTGAAGATATACGTAAAAATAGTCTGACTTGCAAACAGGACTTCCTTCCTGGATCTCCTTTTTTTCCGAAGGCTGCACAGTAGCTGCGGAGACAGACCTAGGTGATCTGTAAAAGATGAAGTTCGTGAGTTAGGGTTGCAACACAACGCTCTCACGGCACTACACAACGTTCGAGCCATTCCATTTTATCGCAATGAAATCATTTAAAATGAACTACCTCGATGACGCCACACGCATGAGATTTTGCATTAGTTACTGCCACAAAGAATATGACTGAGTGATATGATTACCTTGAGGAGTCTCTGAGATCAACTCACCAAGGGCGATCGCACACAACGTTCGAGCCATGGAGCAACCGATTGCCAGATAGGTACAAAACAGACGATGTATTGCGATATATGTACATTTTTATCAACAGGAAGGAATGAGTAATCGGGCGATAAAGAGCATGACGAATTATGAGTCTGTCGTGTTTTGTGGATTAATCCTAGTAGTCATCAGCCATATCAGAAAGATCAATTTGTTCCAGTCTTTTCTTCAGCACATCTCGAAGACCGTACTTTCTCTTCATCGCGTATCTCGCCTAAAGTATTCCATGCATTTTTATCAATCGCATCCGCATACCTTCTCTGCAGAACATTTTGGTAGTTTTCCTTCGCACATGGGGACGTTGTAGAGGATTCCGCTTTCGAACATGTTGCACGCAAATCTAGACGATCGTCGCTCGGTCGAGAACATTTCGAGAACTCTCACTCAGTGGTTTCGCTACCGCACTCCTTGTAGAAGGAAGTCGCGCACCCGATATAGGTCTCCAAGGCTCTGCAGCAGCACTTAGTTGGATAAAACTCTCCGTTGAGACTGTACGCTTTTCCTCTTCACACTTCACACCACTTTAGTCACTTAGAACTTGAAGACGTATGCGTATTCTCACTTGCACACTGGAGTTCCTTCTTGTATCGCCTTCTTCATTTCTTGCTGGCACTCTGTCATCTCCTGACTGTGCTCCTCATACACCTTCACCATGCATGGAAGATGCTCAATGGCAACTAAATAGACATTCTGGAAATAGACTTTCGAACATACAGATCCGTCGCGAAAACTGCTGCTTCATACTGTAATAGAGAAATAGTGCCCGAGTCAAATCACGAGCACGTATTGGATGTAACCACCTTCGCTATCTGTACAAATAAGTAAAATTGGCGTTATCTGACCTCGTCCATTTTGTACATATGTTGAAATCCTCGAGGAGATAGGCAGTCAGTACGATTGACGATACGACGGCCAACACATCCAACCAGAGCAGCCCGAGACCTGCAAATTTGGTATTAATTTCTCTGGTGAATGATCAGGGATTCTGGACAAATAACCTCATATCCTCGCGCATTCAACCTTGCTAAAAATGAATGGAGGATACATACAGTAGTTGTTGATGCTTACTAATCACTCACAGACACAATTGATGCACAGCTCTTCCTCCCAGTTTCCGGAGATTATCCAAGATGTTCCTCAGGAATTCCTCGTACTTGAATGGATGTGTCGTGTCGATTCCGAACGCTGCATAGTAGCTGCGGAGGCAGACCTTGGTGACCTGTAAAGGATGAAGTTCGTGAGATTGGGCACAAAGTTCGAGATATTACATTACATATATGATGAGATCATTTAAAATGAACCACCTTCGTCTCGATGACGCCACACGTACGAGATTATGCATTAGTTACCGCCACCAGGAATAATACTAAGAATGAGTATTGTTATTCCGTTAAGGAGTCTTTGAAATGAACTCACCAAGGGCGATCGCACACAACGTTCGAGCCATGTTGACTGAACCCTCCTTTACTCATACTAAACATGATTATATAAGGGGTGCAATCGAGGGTGATTCAGGAGATAAGAAACCACGCTCCATTGTTGTGAAATCAATTCTGGTAAAAATGAATTGCGAAACAGACATAAATAAATCTATGTGATTTCGGTATGATCAACGGTTTGTACAGAGAGAAATGTATTGAGTATCATGACAAACCTTGATGCATCGGAACATATTATATTATGACCATTACAGCTATTATGCATCCTATCTGAACTGTTATTCCTAGTACGCACCTCACACTTGGATGCCACCCTGATCTCTCATTTTTACGTGCTATTTCGTCGTTACGGAATATGTTTCAACTGCGCGATAAATATACTAGAGCAACAGTTCAGTTAGGATGCGTAATATTCGTGTAATATTCGAAGCTATGGCCTTGCGCGGTCGTCTAGTCCCATATGGGACAGGAATCCCGACAGCCCCTCTTCATTTCATTCGTCGCATTAGGCATCAGCGGTCAATTTCATTCGTCTCAGGGAATCCCGGGATTCCTCCCAAATGCGCCACACTATAGGTATCTCCCTTTACTGCAAAAACTCGTTTTCACCACCACGTAGTGTTACTTACCTGTTAATTTGTGGTGTGCTCAATTAGCGTCCATTAGAGCAAAGATCTCTCGGCTGCGGATAGAAGAGCCCCGAGAGCGAACAACGGCCCGCTTCATACTCCACTATCAGAAACAATCTGAGGCAAAAATATTTTATTAGCAAGGTATGAGAAAAAAGATGAACGTAAGGATGTTAATGAATGAACGGCGAAAATTAATGCACATGTTCCTATTCAGTTCTAATGTGTATTGTACTTGACGCCAAAACCCCTGTTTGACAGTTGAAATAATGTGAAATTCGCCAAACTGTTATGTTCCCTTGTTTTGACTTTCAACTCTCCAGAGAAGAGACGAATGTTCAAGTTGGTAGCTATAAAAATTGTATCCTATTGCGCTCCAATTGCGCGTGGTTTCATGTGCCGCCTATGATCTTCTTCCTGATATAGACTACGCATATACTTCGATTTCTTCTGTTATTGCTCCCAATCGAACCACCATGGTCAGGAATGGACCTGTCAAGCCTCCCTTTCCTCTGGCTAAGAACTTTCCCGGACTGCTCGAAAGATCATCCTACAGGATCTACGTAAGAATGGCCTTGTTTTTGATTAAACGGCTTGATTCCTAAGAATTCGATCCACAATGCTCTCTACCCTGTTTCGCCCTTGGTCTTCGGCACAACAGCTGCGGTTTTCGCAGCATACTATGAAAGAACGGCCGATTCTCACTTACTGCGCCTCCTCCCACACTTTACCATTGGAGAACAACTCGAGAAGGTTTCATCTGAAATGTCACTTGAACTGACTGAATATTCAGCCGATTCGAATAGGAATAGCCTCTATTTTGTGTGCGTACATTCCTGTCTTCATTATGCGATTGATTCTGACACAGTTCTACTTCAAGCACAAGCGATTTCTCTTTGAGAATCCCAAGAAGCCGTCAATGACGACTAGGATCTGGGTCGTGAGTGATGACACAAAAAGTCTCTTGTAATCTTTCCGTCAGATGCTCAACGCTGTCGTGAGTGTATTGAAGCCTCTTCTTTTATCTACAGACAACCTGCTCCCGTCGCCGTCTGTGCCTGATTTGGAAGAGACTGTCAAGAGGTTTCATTGGCAGGATCTTTCATTTCATGTCAATAATTTCAGCTATGTCAATTACATGAAACCTCTCCACAGTACAGAAGAGATGGCGGAAATAGAGCAATTAGCCAAGGGATTTCTAGCAAATGAAGGAAGAAAGCTGCAATGGTCTGTCTTACTTGGATAATTATATAGTGCCAGTCATTCAGGGCGGCGAAGGCATATTCGATGTTCGTTGACAACTACGTTACGGGGTTTTGGGAGAAGTACGGGTACCATTACAATAGGTGAGACTTAACATTGTTAACGTATCACGCGAAATAGCTTGCGCATTTTTGTGAGAAAGAGCGGCGTGAGCATTTGATCATTATGGTGCAAATGTCAATCGCGCGCTTGTCTTTTACCAGCATCATCATGCAGTAAGTTTCCCGTAAATGGATCAAGTCTCAATGAAGAGAGGGTCTCCTCATCTCCTCTTCAGTCGCAAACGGCGACTTTTTCGAGTGTCCTCCAGCCACTCAAGCTGTTATGTGAGATATCGCAACCTGTATACAAACTATGCATTCATATTCAGGGCAGCTAACCTCACCTACGCGGAGGTACAGACAGCTCTGACAATTGACAGACAGACCTTTGTTCCGGTAGGATACCTCCCTTATTCAACATCTTTCGTGACTTTTTGAATTTGACTCCTACAACGTTCTTGAAAATTTCAGCCCAGTAATGTAATGCTGTGTCCTCGGCACTACGAAAAGTTGTTCTCCGTCATCCGAGTTCCGGGAAAGACCGTGGACCACTTGGAGCATCACGGTTTCACTATTCTTTTCTTTGAAATGTAAGAGCGAGATGCTTAGGAATCGCCCGCCACATCACTGTTATCTTCAATGGGGGCATCTACAAGGTGGATTATGTGCATGACAACGGAAGAATCTACACAGTTGACGAGCTAACTGAGTGAGGAAGAACCTTCTTATGCCACTAATAGTATTTCGTAGTGTATTCAACGAGCTGCTCTGCCGTAATGGCACCAAGGTGGAAGGCGCCGAGGGAAAGATCCCCGCACTCACTCATGATAAGAGGTACGATGACATCACATGAGAATCATCGTGTGAGTTATCGCACAGGGCATCTTGGGCAAACAACAGAAAACGATTCTTCGAGGATGTTCCCAATAACAAGACAATTCTCAAGGTGAACAAGACTTTAACTCGGATCAATTGGTCTCATTAGCTCATAGAATCATCCGTGTTCATGTTGGTGCTTAACGACGATGACGAGTGTGACTATAACTAGGGACCACAAACACGTGACTTTTTTTTGTTCCCGGCGAGATCTCCGGCCAAACACAGCATATTTCAGTCAGATCAAGTGTGTTCTAGGCTAATTAAGGGTGAGGAATCCTATTGTGAACTTTTTGAGTTCCGTGATATACCGGAAGTAGACCATCCCTGAGGGGTCGGATATAGATCACCCGTTATCCGAAATATGCCCCTTCTGGAA
>JACMIF010003813.1:2344-13678 GCA_014805445.1 Diplogasteroides magnus | reverse complement strand
TTGTCAGTTTTGATTTTCATGTGACCATCCCAACTACAAAAAGTCTTATCTCGTCGAGGCGATCAAGAATAACTATACTTTTGTAGGGTTTGGACGCCTTGGAAAAAAGTTAGATTTTTCGAGTACGCTCTTTGCCGATTTTTCCTACCTCACAAACTCATTTTCAGACATTGAGATATAAATTTTTGAACTCAGCGTGGTCGACTTAGTCAGTGGCATATGTTTCAGATATGGTTAACTTTTTGCAGTGCCAAGCATATTTCACTCCTGTGAGATAGTGTCTCATATGCAATTCAGAGAACTAGGCGCTGTAGGAGATGACATTAGCTATAAAATAACGTTCTATGATATAGGTATGAGACTACGCTTTTCACTACTTATGCATGGTCAAAGACTTTGGAGCAGTGCTCATCAAGCTTGATATTGTGTTTTCATGATATGTTTCGGTAATATAACTTATGTCAGATTTCCACTTTTCCTCTAAATTTCAGAGAAAATCCACTTATAGATATGTTTCGGCTATAGGGCTTATTTCAAATCTCGTATTTTCTCGTAAATTTGAAAGAAATTCGTGTTTCAGATAAGTTTCAATCCACATAGTATCCCTATCATGGCAGAGTGTCTCTAACCAAAATGCATTTGCATGAAGGGCAGGTCAGAGACGCAGAGGGAATGCACTAATGCATTTCGTCAACCCGTCGCCTTGACAGGCTGTGCTCCTCGTGAATCAGACAACAGACGAATGCACTCTACTCCCGATTTAGAAACCCTAGTATTCACATAAATGCTTGATTTCCTGCGATGATTGTAGATGCTCTGGAGTGTCCGGTATGCTAATTAGTGTTTCTAAAACGACAATTTTATGCAGTGAGAACTTTCTTCGGAGCGGATCCGCTCCTAAGAATTTAGACCAATGAGAAATGCACTTTTCCCCATGAAATTATCGTTTTAGAAACCCTAACGTTCATAGCCAACGCCCTATTATTTGACGATGATGATGTCTGGTTATATGCACAACGTCCACGGCTTCGCATTAGAAATACGTAATTACCCCTTACCCTGTCACGCCATCTGTTTTCTAGTAAAATCACAGATTAAAGAGGGAATGAACAAGCTGTCGAGTTCACTTGGCATTCATGTATGACAAATTGGCATCTACTAGAGCTAGCAGATGGAACGCGAGAAAATTATTGCTTATGACAGCGACTAAATTGCCTTCCGATCATGCGACAACGACTCACGTAGATGTATTTAAGCAACCATGAAACGTAGCTCACACGAATAATTCTACATCTCTGATCTTTATGATTCTCACTAAACATTCTGCTATGTAGAACATCTAGCGTTCACATGAGATTCTCGTGATCACTTGAACGCCACGCTCCATGGAACGCGCTCGACCACGCAGAATGAACGCGTTCACGTTCACTCTGCGTTCCATCTGCCAGCCCTCAAAAGCTTCCCAACTAAAATATTACTCTTGTCTATATATCTCACATCTGAAATGTATCCAGAATTAGGAGTGGCAATCAGGAAACGATAAAAATAGCACGCAAACATGAATGTCGGGCAAAAATATCGCAAGGAGTGTATTGTGCTGCTTCTACATCAACCTAATACTCTCATAACATTTTTTGGCCGACTGCCTCTCTCATTTCGACGTAATATTTCGTTTTCGTTGATCAGCGCTCTTGATTTTGAAGCTTTGAAAAATCATGAAAGGGGTTGCTTTTCACAGCACAATACGCAATTTAACAGCGGAAAGTCGAATGCTTTTATGAATTGCTTGACGATTTATTTTTTACAGCACAGTCGTAGAGGGTTCATATCGACTCCTCGTGTGGTGTACTCTATCCGCGGAATCGGAACTATTCGTGATGCTGTTTTTGCAGCACAATAGCGCCCTGCAAAAACCACGCATATGCCTGGACTCGAACCCGAATACTCATTTTTCTCGTATTAATTGTTTGCAACAATACCACTGCGCCAAGGTATACACTTACTGTATCTGTTTTCTCATCGCTGACGACATCACAATCAACATAACTGGACCCGAGAATGACAGTCCATCAAGGAAGAGAGGGGTCCAGAAGGTTACCTGAAATATGAAACAGCTTAAACTTATTTTATTTTATTTTATTTAAAAAATACCTTAGCAGTGACCTTCGGATCCCTGAGAACGCGGTCCATGTAGAACGCAATCGCCTGAAACACGATCAATAATGATGAAATATGTTCGTATTATCGGTTTGTTGAATACAGAAGAAGATATTGATTGAATACAGAGTTGTTCATTGATGATGGTTTTCAACCTATTGATTGGTTACGGTACAGATATCGATTACCTGTGACACCATCATGGCGCAAGCGAATACAGCCTGAGTGCATCCCACAACGATGAGATTGCGCTCCAGGACTGTCGTGCGCTGTAAAATGATATTCCCCAATATCATTTAACATAATGAATGGGTACATTAGATATATTTTTAAAACACCTTATTATTTTTTCTTTGCTGAAGCAATACAATTTCTAATCAGTGAATATCGCTTAACAAAATGTAGTTGTTGACCTTGATCGTTTCGGCCCGCACCCTCTTGGACAGTGAGAGTGTACAGACGGCATATACGGTGGACGATATTATGATACAGCCACAGACGAGGGAGACTGCACAGTTGATGAACATGGAGGACCACTGGGAGTGAAAAAGTTGATATTTAACGGTTAAAGATATAATCAAGGAAATAAGCAAGTATGCAAGACTGGTGATGCCCATCTCTGTAAAATAGCTCCAAAAATGGAGGACCACTAGAATAGTTTCCTCTCTCACCAAAAATTGAAACGCTATGCTCATTAAATCATTTCTCCTAATTTGAACTATGTTTCACTACCTTTACGATACAACTTGCAGTGTGAGTCCTATAATTTGGCTCAGGATTCACATTCTTAACAAAGTTTATTAAGCACCACCCAGCTCGGCGAGGTCTCCGGTGCCACCGCATAATACTGCCTGGAGAAGGAGACGTAGGCACTGCAAGTTTTCGTTTTCCACGGTCATGAAGCTAACTGAACATCCAAGCGAGGAAATTTAAAATGAATTCAATAAAAGCCGGAATCGTTCACATCGACCTAGTAGTAAGAGCAAGTTGTTCTTACCGCGACGGTAAGTACGGAAGAATAGAGATGAATGGAACTAAAACGTAGAAAGCAACGATCCAGTTCATGCGCCATGTCCATAACTGAAGAGAGAAGAAATGAAACGATCGGTTTCAGAGGTCGTTTTTATAGTTGAGGGTTAATTTATGAAACGATTTTGGCGTAATAAATCAATAAAGTGTTTTATCTGCGTCTACGATAATCCCTCGCTCTCTCATCTCGTCCAAGCTGTTGAGTTATCCGGCTTGAAGCGCATTAGTAACTTCCCCTTATGACTTCTTTAATGGTGAAAAAAAACTTCACGACGTGGCGCGTAATGAACATTAGGGCTACAATAGTGAAATAGATAGATGTTTCGCCATTTGGAAGCTTATATTTTATCAGAACGTCGCAATTGTCCGCGGTGAGGTACTTATCGTAAATACTGGGGTTTCTAGGTCGGTAATAAAGTTCATTTATCATTCGTATAATCAACAGATAAAGATAGTCTATAGAACGAGACAACTGCTTTGGGTTAATTAGACGAATGAGAAATGCACTTTACTACTGGATTATAAACCCTAGTAGATACCTTCGCCACTCGAATCGGTCGCAGAATGGAATCCAGTCTGTGTAGAGCCTGAATATAAAAAAATTCGAAAGGTAATTTAAAATAATTTGTTGACAACAATAATGATATTTTCCATCATTATGGCCCAAACGACCAAACCTGTACTGCCAAGAAGAGCTGCTGCGAGATATTGTTGAACATGAACGTGCTGGAAACGATGACGAGACCGTACACGGGCTAAATGTACAGCGTTAAAAATGCATTGCATTTTTAACGCTGTACATTTAGAAATGCATTTCTGAACACATGTCCCTGCTTTTCTGGCTTTAGATTAGCTCTGAATGAACATTATGCGTATTATGTATCAGATCGAACGTCCGCGGGCGTCCGAAGTTTGGTATCTGTCGCCACAAGTAAACTTTGTTATAGAGATATCATTCCCGAGAGGCTATTTACATTCCCCTATAAAGAACTACCTCAGTAAAATAACAAGAGTTATTTTGAGATAAACAATAAGTGCAAATCACCTGATTTAGTAGGGGAATGAGCGAATCACACGTGAGGGGAGAGTTGAGGAAGACGAGGAAGCCGCAGTTTATGGATACGCAGATGATCGCCTTAAAATACACTTTTATTTAAATCTTTTTCGGACAGTTCTAGAGGGCGGCTGTGACTGCCAAAACGTCACTTTTAGAACCTACTTTTTGAAATCGTGAGTTTGCGGATTATTGACGACACTCTCGAAATATTCCTGCATTGAGAAGGTTTCGGGTCGGCTTTGCCAATAATTTACGTAATTTTGTGACATATGTTTTTTCTGACTCCCTGTGGTTTGCTCAAGGTTCTGCCGTGAGCTTTGCGCGAGAATGGACTTTTGACACACCTGTTTGATATAGAGGCACAACGTATGATCGCTAAACCATGCTCAAATATTTATTACGACCAAGCCCTTTATTAACCATATCAATAATTTAACATCACAATAACTACAGCAATCCTCACCACCACAATCGCCGTCCTGTGCGTCCTGAAGAAGAGGCCGTCGTAAGGTAATACGTTCTTCTTTCTCGTGGTTACGATGAGAATGAGAACGCAGAGGAGTATGAAGGGTACGTTGTAGGCCAGCCGAAAATCAATTAATCCTTCATGATTCTCAAATTGATCCTTACACTTAGTTTTTTTTTTAAAATTATCCTTATAATATCCCAAAAACGTACCTCACAGTGTTCACAGTGAGAGCGATCGCCCGGTCGTCAGTCCAAATGCACACGTTTTCAGCGGGAATGTAGGCTGATGTAGAGGAGATGGCTAGATTAAAATGAATATTTTTCTAGACATACTATTTTTGAGCGGTTCTAATCAACCTGCAACACTATCCTATTGAAATGAGACGACTTTTCATTATTTGGAACATTATTTGAAATTTAGAGAAGAGTAAATACTCACCCATAGAAATCTTCTTCACCTGACTCTTCTTTATTATGAGGAGATGTCAATCTTTAGATGAGAAAGGAAAACGTCATGGGATTCAAAGGACAACAAAGTACAATCAAGGACAAAGAGATCTGGCTTTCATGCAATGTTTTATGCAAGCGGTCACCTATTATGCGATTTTGCTGAATAGGATAATGATAGAGGACAAGCGGATGGCAACACTTGCAGTCTTTCTCCGATAACAAAGATCTAAGATGAGTAATATATTGTTGAGAGTAGGATGTCGCATTTGGGCGTGTACCTGGGCCAAGTTCACTTTCTGGGCTGCCGGACCGCCCGAGTATCGCATGCGAAACCCTAGTTGAGAGCTCTAATAGAAACAAAAAATATCTGATTCTTTTCTGCGGATATCACGGCTTTCGAGTCCCATTCAACGATCGTTTGACGTCGTTGATGTCTTCTTGCACAGAATTCTTCTTGATAAGAAACCGAAATGCATCGTTTTTCGATACCCATTGTACATATCTTTCATGCTATGATGATTTTGCTCTACAAGGCAACCAGGGAATACCAACGAAAACTATTCGTCCAAGCATTTCTTTATGCGGTGAAACATGATTTGGAAAAATATGAGTTAATATGCAGATGTTTTTCTTGCATGCGCCTCATAATGGTTTATCCAGCCTTGTTGAAGGCCATCTAGTAGTTTTTTTATCTGAATTTTTGTACCGCTTCATTGGGGCAGAGCCGTTTTAGATAGTATCTTTGACAACATAAGCGACTAAGTTCCACCTGAAGCACGTTCTTGAGAAACGTACTGTTGAGACACTCGTATTCGGCTTTAGCCATCTTCGACATGGAGACCTAAATATATTATTTTTACATACAATTAGACAAGTACACTAAAGTACCAGCTAGTTGAAAAGGAACTTTCAGTCTATCAATAAGATGCTGTACGTGAATGAAATATAAATTTGCAGAAAAATCTAGGGTGTCGCATGTGAGTCACACTCTAGAAAAAAACCTCTGGATGAGCGGCTTCGCCAAGTTGTTCGCTCCCATAGTATACATCTGTGCCTTTTTTTATTCAGTTTTGCAGATATAATCGATTGTTTTAAGAAATTTGATAGGCAGCGCATGCAGAGATAAATCGTATTTTTCAACCTTTTTGACCAGATATCCTCAGCGTGAAACATAGATATGTACTGTTAGTTTAATTGAAAAGCAAACAAACCTGCTTGATGACAGCAGCCTTGGCCGCTGGTGGCTTCTTGCCCTTCATCTCCTTCACTTTCTTGAGCACCTGCAGAAGCTTTGATTGGACCCGGATAGTGGAGTACGAGCGACGAGAAATGGAGAACCCGGTTTGATGATTACAACTTAAAAAATTTGAAACTTTTGAAGTTTTGCTGTTGATGGCAATGGAACTCTGGCCTTGAGGCTCACTTTATGAGCGTAGATCACAATAACTATCAGTGTTTCTATGCAAATCGGTAAAAGAAGTGCATTTATTATTCGTCCAATCTCTGCTTTCGGTAGACAACAGCTTCGAATGGAACTGACGAATGACAAATGCACATTTTAACTGATTTCGAAACCCTTACCACTATGTTTCATTTGGCATGGGAACAGCAACAAGCTAACGAGGTTCGACTCTTTTCAATAAATAACATTTATTATTACTACGCCAACTAATGGAAGATGGGAGGAGTGAATATCGGTCATAAGATACATAGGTGTACAATTACGCTACAACTGTATCACCTTCACCTTATGGTAGATGGGCGTAAACGGCTTGTTGCAGTCGAAGGTCACCGCCGTTCCAACCTTCTGTGTGGTGCTCTTGAGAGTCCGACTCATTATTTTTCATTTGTGATGATCATCAAATACCTTTCATTAAAGAACTGGTACTATTGGTAACTATTAATGATTTCACTGAAACATATGTGAAATTTTCTATGATCGTTAACGAAATAATTTTTTTTATTGATTGAACACTTCGTCAATGTTGGCTGACGCTGAGATACATTCTGGGTTTTTTCGAATCAAATAACAACAATTACTCAATTCCGACGAAGAGACCGAGTGTTTCCTTTCTAGGATAACTAGTATCGACTCTTTTCAATGAATGATATTAATCACCAAAAATAACTGTGCTAACTAGTATTATAGAATATATGGGAAGCTGAACCCGGGTCATGAAAACGGTGTGTAGTGACACAACCACTACACTACCCCCATTTTTGGAAACTATTCATGTCTTTGATGAAACAGACGTGAAATGTTCCCAATAGCTTTGTAATATTAGGGTGTCCCACAAATAATGAAATTTTTTCCGAACTTTATTGACAAGTAACAATAACAATTGTAGCTATCCTTTATATTCACAGATAATATCCATTGACTGCCACCACCTTGCTCCTTCTTTCCTCGAGGCTCTTGATTCCATTCCTCCACAAGCCAGGGAAATGTGACTGAATCCGCCGTGTGTGCGAATTCGCGACTTATTTCAGCGTTGCGAATTTTCTTCCCTTGCAGAACAAGGCCATGGATCGGAACAAGTGACAGTCGCATGGGTTGATATCTGGAGAGTATGTGGGAAGATAGGCCATTTCGATTAACAGCACATGCAGCTTGACCGGGGTCTATATGTCTCAATATTGTTTGACGCTGTTAGAGAGCATTTTGATCTTTCCGTGCCTGGGGAATTTAGGAGCGAAGCTTTCAGTTCATTTTCTCTACTTTCTTGATGAACACCTCCATCGCCATACTTAACACTTTGAAAGTAGACGATAGTAGAAGAATTCAAGGCAAGATAACCATAAATGGATGAAGACTTTCTTCCCAAGGAAGCCCTCTTCGTCGACCTGCTGTATCGTTAAACATTTAGATAGCCAGGTGCTGGTCCGGTGGATTATAGTAAAGGAGTCGCTTATTCATTTTATGCCATAATTTGATGGAACCCAGCTTGGGGTTAGGGAATTATAGAGGTTGCTCCAGCACGTGAACTTTCGAGACCTCTTTTGAGCACCCAAAAGGTTCTGTTTTATGCACCATGTCGCAGATTTCCGTGCACCCCTCATCAGGTGCCGGTGAATGATGATACTGAGAGTGTAGACTGCGATCGCCAGAATTCCGGCACTCTTGCCTGGATACCACGTCAATGCAGCGAGAACCATCTTGTTCTTCCTCGCTACTTTGACTGACACCTCTTCTGTTCCTCAGGCAGTAGATTCCTTTGTTGAAGAGGCTGTGCGATAAATGAGCCGTGGTATGAGAGCATGTGCAGGGACCGGCTTCCTGTGCTGTTTCGGAATGGGCGTCCTTCAGTTTTCCTCTAGTGCTGAAGTGATGAAAGAGAAGATCGAGATAGGTGACTTGGCGGAGCTTGGTTAGATGGGTCTATTTTAGCCGTCTTTTGCAAGCGTGGCCGGTGGGCGCGGCAGATTGAATAACGTTGTGCCATGGTTGTACATCATCAAGCAATAAGACCGCATGCGCCGATCAATTATAAAAACAGAACAGTTTCTACAAGTCAGATTGGATGACCGCGCGGTTTGAAGTGGAATGGCCGACCGCCCAGCGAGAAAGAACCTCGTAGAGTGAATTGCATATTTATTCGGCGAGGTGCGCACCTCGCCGAGTGAATTGTTAATTCATTCGACGAGGTGCGAGGTTCTTTAGGAGGTTCGCTAGAACTACTGAAGGTTCTTTAGAAGGTTCGTTTGGCGGCCCCTAGTGAGAACGCTTTAAAATGAACTTGCAGCGTTAGATATTTTAATGATTTACCTGCTTCGAAAACATAATTGCCTAGATACGGAGTTATGGCCATATAAAATTAGTGTGAAACGTATTTGAAATATACTTTTTTCACGCAAACGTCGCCAACTTGAATATCGATAGTAAGGATACTCTACAAGTTGCCAACTTACTCACAACGGTCGTGGATAGTCTCGCGAGTATAATTTAAATGCATGATATAGGCAAATTGTTTACATTATCAAGCCTCATGAAGGTTGTTCGAAACACGTTGGAAAGGTCAAAAGCAAGTGGTTTATTTTTTGGGGTCGCGCGAACGCAGCCCCTCACGCAAAAATGTAGCTGTTGGCCAACCCCAACTCGGAGCTGCCATACAGGTCAGCGAGTCCGAAAGTGCAAAGGACACGCCTCACCGTAGAGGTCCCGTCTTTGTGATCACGAGAGCCTCCCAGCCAGGTAAGTTTATGAGCTGACCATTCGCAATCTCACTTAGACTCGTGACATCGCACTCGTGCCGGGTTCCAGTAAAGGGGTCTATCCAGCCAGGGAGGAATGGAGATGGAGAGGGGAGAGAGCGGACTTTGCTATCGCTCCCATTCTCTTCTCCCCTTACCCTTTCTGTTCGGTTCATCGTTCCTCCGGCACATATGACCCGTTCACTACTCTTCTCAGCATACTCAAGGCGCACCATGTCCATTTCTCCATTGTGGCGCAAATGTTCATGGAGCCATTGTCTTTCATCCGAGACAGCCTTTCCATACCTCCTTGAAATCTCATTAGCGACACTTTCTCCACATTTTCCCATTGTAATCCTTCATTCCTCTCCCCAACTCCTCTCCGAGTGGTCCCCCTCGTATCCACGAGACAAATCAATGAAGGAGAAGAGCTGCTGGCTGATTATATGTCAAAATAAATTTATTTTTCACTTATGTTTCACTCAGTCGTGAAAAGCCGCGGATCATTTCGAATCACAATTTTCTGTAGATTACACCTCTAAAATTATCTACCACACACATATAAACAAATCAGCTAGAACCCCCGATGATTGCACGATATCTAATAGCAAGAAATGGCTAGAGTTGAGTACGCAGCGCGAATGCCCTGGGCCTCTCAGGTGCATTGCTGGATGTTGGATGTGGGGAGAAAGTCAGTCGTAGGTAGCACAGATTTATTCTACAGGAAGGAGCTCACACGACTCTGTGAGTGCACACTATCAAACTGATGAATACAAGTCCTAGTTAGGCGGGATCATTGCTCTCCCTACTCTCTAGGTCACTCCTACTATTGATCTCGTGATCCCATCTTGCCTTCTGGGGATTGTTCCCAGGCATGCACTGTGATCTCTATTGAATTCAAAGTACATGCCGGTCGCGAGTATATTCACATTGAAGTGGATTAGAAATGCACAGACAAACTATAATTCAATAGCATTTCATCAATCTCATTCTGCGATCGGGAATCCGATTCGGGATCACGTCACTTCAGTACAGGACCTTTCTGCCCAACTCAATTCCACGCACTGATATGCGGATAAATAAATAAGTATAGTGATTCTATAATATAAATTTCACTATGTCTAGATACATAGCGGAATTGGAAAATTACGAACGGACATGACTGTTGCATTTCATTTCATTTCACAAATGCATTTCATTGGCATAAAAAATGAGTTTCATCCCTTCCATTTATATTCTCATGAGCTCAGATCGTTGATTTTCGCTCTTGTGGTTCGACAGAAAAAATATAGCAAGCATTCACCTCATCGATCATAATCCACCAATAAAACGCACATTGATGGCAAAACTGTACATTTCTCTATTATGGCCTAAAACATGGCAGAGCAGAACATAGCAGCAATAGAACAGAATTGCTTAGATAAGAAGACATGAACACGTAAAAATAGTGCGAAACGTATTTGATATACATGTTTAGATGCAGACGTGACCTATGATGCAACTTCAATTAGTGGATTTAGATACTGAAGTAACTAAAAAGCAATAAAAATGATACTGGCAAATTATTTTGTTTTCAAACCTTAGACATGTGAACATTGTTCTAAACAAATTTGAAAACGTCAAACGCAAGCGGTTTGTTTCATCGCTTCTAAATATATAAAAATCTCCTTCGATAGATTGTTGGGGTCGCGTGAACGCAACCCCTCACGCAAAAATGTAGCTGTTGGCCAACCCCAACTCGGAGCTGCCATACAGGTCAGCGAGTCCGAAAGTGCAAAGGACACGCCTCACCGTAGAGGTCCCGTCTTTGTGATCACGAGAGCCTCCCAGCCAGGTAAGTTTATGAGCTGACCATTCGCAATCTCACTTAGACTCGTGACATCGCACTCGTGCCGGGTTCCAGTAAAGGGGTCTATCCAGCCAGGGAGGAATGGAGATGGAGAGGGGAGAGAGCGGACTTTGCTATCGCTCCCATTCTCTTC
>JACMIF010003812.1:0-13678 GCA_014805445.1 Diplogasteroides magnus | reverse complement strand
TTGTCAGAGTAGACCGCTCTGACGACGAGAAAGTGGGGAAATGGAGAGAAGTGATAACGAAAGTGCATGCAAAACAATCTCCCTTTCTGGCTCCTTTAACGTTGCAATCCGTGCTTGGCCAGCAGCCAGAACATCCACTCGATCAAGGCTCCGAACTGGAACTGGTTGATTGGTCACCCATTTAATCTCCACATACTCACTCGTCCGAAGGGGTCTATACTGTTCGCAAGGTCAATCTCGGCCTTCACTGCGTCGCTGGCTCTACCGTTGATCTCCCTGATCTGAACGGTTTTGGGTTTCCTCGACGATTTCTTGTTTCAGTAATTTGCCATCTCTCACAAGATTGTCTTCGAATACTGTAGCCTCAATGTCGTCAAACCTTCATGGGATCTGCTTTCTGGTGAGATTCTCATCATAAAAAGCTCCATGGTACGATTCAAAAACAGAATGAGCATTAGGAAAAAGAGTAGCGATGTTCGCACTCACCTGAAATATTATTGTGTTATCTATAACGATTTCGAGTCGTCAAGGCTCCTGACACAAAAATAATACTACTGTAGCCACTCGCCTTCTGCTTGATGTCTTCCATTTTACTCTTGAAGAACTCAATAGCTTTCTTGGCGGTCTCCTTAAATAGTCCATGTTCATGAAAAAGCATGAAATATTATTTCAATACTACAACGAAGACACAATTACTGTACCTGCTGGTCAGCGGGGATGGAGGCCATCTCCTTATCGACGGCCTCAAATATCTGTGAACGAGTCGTGTACCCCTCTTTCACAATATCACGGATCTGCAAGATCAAATATCGAAATAGGAAACATCATATCACGGTATTTTCTCTCCCACCTTCTTAATGAAGGACACGTTCATTGTCTTGAGCGATTCGATAAGAGCGATTTCTTCATGGTCGCGGAAAATTCAAATGTAAAACTGACGCTGCCTAAGGGATGGGCTAATGCAGCAACGATGCACACGACGGAGACGGCGATGAAACGAATCATCCTAAATTGACCAAATGGAATGATAAAGAATCTCGAAACGAAGAGCTCGCGGTTACTGTAAGAGAAGACACGTTGCAATGAGTGGATGCTGTGCAGCTCCTCGCGCATCCTTTTATAAGAGGTTTCTGAGAGGGTAAGGAGAGCAGGGCAAAACATAATGCACGCTAAAACAACAGTTTCGTGTATTTTCATAACCCGTTAGCGGTGTTAGTTGATTGCTCTGGCTAATCTCTAAAGAGGATGGAGGAAGTCCGATCAGAGAGTGTGAGATATTTATAGAGGCAGGTGACGAGAGGAAAAATCGGGCCATTTGTGTATTTTACTTCATAATTAATGTTGAACAAATTCACAATTTCCTTTAGACGCCCACTGAGCAAGAGAGAGGTCTCATGGAAGAGAAGAGGCTCAAGCCAGAAGTGAGGTCGCATGGACGAATGAAGGTCCAATGGAAGAAGATAGATCCTGTGGTTGAAGAGTGGCCCCATCATAGAAGATAGGTCCTCTGGAACAAGTGAGGTCCCATAGTAGAAGAGAGGTTACATGGAAGAACAGAGGTCTTATGGTAGAAGAGAGGTCTAATGGAAGAAGACGAATCCCTTGGAAGAAGAGATGTCCCATGGTAGAAGAGAATTCTCAGGGTAGTAGAAAGGCCCCATGGAAGAAGAAAGGTCTCATGGAAGACGCGAGGACTTATGGTAACTCAGTACTGCGGGAACTCTCTTCTACCATTGAGCCTCTCTTCTTCCATGGGACCTCAGTTCTACCATAGGACCTGTCTACTACCATGGGACTTCTGTACTTCCATTGGAACTCGCTTCTACCATAGGACCTCTCTTCTTCCGTCTGACCTCTCTTCTTCCATGGGATCTCTCTTCTTCCATGGGATCTCTCTTCTACCATGGGACTTCTCTTCTACCATGGGACTTCTCTTCTACCATGGGACTTCTCTTCTACCATGGGACTTCTCTTCTTCCAACTGACCTCTCTACTTCCATGGGATCGCTGTAATTCCATGGGAACTCTCTTTTACTACGGGACCTCCTTTCTCCCATGGGACCTGTTGAAGATATCTATGCGAGTGGTGATACACATAAAACTAATGTTCAATAATAAAAAACATCGAAACGTTATAGAAAGATTTCATACAACTTGAATGTCTATTGGCTTCATATTGTGAACTGAAACAATTTCATACACCAAGTACATTTATTCTCACACGTAAATGAACAACCATGTATTGAGAAGAACATTCGATCAATTCGAAATCCTTAGACCTGCGCCTGGACTGCAGTCAAAACTGCATCACCTCCGAACTGAATAGAGTTTTTGTCCTCCCACTGAATCTCATCAAACTCACAGCTCCGAATAGCTCCTTCTTGGCCTGTTCAAGCTCGGCTTTCACTGCGTCGCTGGCTCCACCGTAGATCTCCTTGACCTGAACAGTTTCCGGTTTTCAGAACGATTTTCGGGTTACTGTGATCAAAAATCTATTATTTCCAGAGCACAACGATTGCCTTGGGTTACTGTAGCCTGGATGACTTCAAACCTTCTCTCCGATCTGTTTTCCGGTGCGTTTCTCATCCTGAGCGGCCTCCAGAATGTTCTTGACAATGGACTGAGCATCGGGAGATAGAGTTGCGACCTTCTCATTCAGCTGCAATGATATTATTTATATGTAGAACAATTTTGAGTCGTCAGGGTTCCCAACACGAAAATAAGATTACTGTAGCAGCTTACCTTCTGCTTGATCTCGGCCTCCTTACTCTTGAAGAACTCAATGGCCTTCTTGGCGGTCTCCTGAATTTTTTCGTATGCATAATTAATCCTATATTTTGATAGATTTTTTTTACACAGCCTAAGTCCCGCAACGAAGAGAGGGTTACGGTACCTGCTGGTCAGCGGGGAGGGATGCGATCTCCTTGTTGACCGCCTCGAAGATTTGTGCACGAGTCTTGTCACCCTCCTTCACCAGATCATGGATCTGCGAAAAGAAATCTTGAAGGGAAAACTGGATTACGGTATTTGCCCACCTTTCCAAGGAATGACTTGTCCAAGGACTTGAGCGATTCGAAAAGGGCGCGGTCTTCCTCCTGAATCAGGCAATTGGCGGGAAAATTGTAACTCAAAACTGACGCTGCCGAAGGGAGAGGCGAAGGCAGCAACGACGCACAGGGCGGACACGGCGATGAAACGGAACATGCTAAAATGACCTAATTGAATGATAAAGTATCTTGGAACGAAAAGTAGTGAAGGAAAGATGCAATGATTGGATGCTGCGCAGTGTTTCACGTGTCCTTTTATATAGATTTTCCGAGACTGTTTGGGCAGCAGGGCAAAATAACTCTCTTCTAAATCAACAGTTTCTCGTCTTTTCGTAATCCGTTCGCGGTGCTAGACGATTACTCTGGCTGAACTCCAAAGGAGGTAGGGGATATCCCATGAGATAGTGTGGGATGTGGAGAGAGACAGACGACGAGAGGGAAACAACTCGGACTATTTGTGTCCCAACTTTCATGATTCCGGTGTGATTTCATTTGGACGCCCATTGAATCATATTTGTGCGAATTGCGTTTTAGGGATAATTGGATTGTGCAAAGGGGAATGTGTTCCACGAAATAATTCTTTGTCGAACTCCATACTGGTGTATTTAGAGCCAACAACATTGAAGAGGAAAAGAATCGTAGAATCCAACATTTATTATGAGTTTGCCGATTTCCAGTTGTCGTTTTGTCTGCAGAAGTGTGTTCGATACATTATCACACTGTTCCCAAGCACACTTCGATTCTATCAGCGATGAAACCATAACTGCTCTTCATTCGAAATGATTCAACAAATTGAAGCTGGAGGAGCATCTACCACCAGAGAGTTCGCTTACCGAATTATGATGTCGGCCCAATAGTCCATTCGACTTTCCCCGTTTCCCTATTTAACAACGGAAAATGCCAAGTGTAAAGAATGAAAAATGCGAAGTTTATCCTCATCACTCATAATCAGACTGTTCATCTCCCCAAAGAACACATAATACTTGTTTTTCGTCCATCGACATGCTTTATCGCAAGCAACAATTGAAAACGTTCAGGTGTCTGACTAACAGTAAGCTGTGGGCAATATCATTTATGTATAGAACTCTAGTAGGAACGCAATTGAATTGTCCAGAATCAACGGTCTAGCTCATCGAGCGCCTGTACTGCCTTGACAACAGTCGGCTCTAATTCATCGATTGTGTTTTTGTCAATTTCGCTTATGACAGTTGGCTCAGGCAGTTGCGGCTGAACGAGTGACGTGAAGCCTTGCAGCATGCGATTGAAGGCAAACTGAAATTACCAAAACGTTAAAAAATATTCTAACATTTCTCGTGTCGTATTAAAACTTGACATGAATGACAAAAATCGGGGAAAGCTTATTTTATCATTTGAAAAAAATTCGCTTCTTCTCTCCTGAATCTCCCTCACCTTTGCCATTGCAACTCCAACCTCTGAATGTACTGCTGAACTGGCGCCCTGCATGGCTTCCTTGATCTGAACAACTCGGGATCATATCACGAAAATCAGAGTACTGTATCTCAAATTTCGTAATCGATTAATCACCTGAGCGTTCATCTGTCCAAGCGTGTTGTTCTCGTCGGTTAATGCAGCCAAAAGCTTCCTGACTACTGTTTGCGTTTCTTCGGAAAGGGTAGAAATCTGGGTTTCAACCTGAAAGAATTTGGATCTATCTTATGCATTAAAATTTCTTGTTAGATATCTAATAGGGTGTCGCTATCAGTGACTTTAGTGCAATTGCCATTCGTCTAATCTCCGCGGGTGATTTATCTATCTTATTTATGTGATAGACAACGCCGAGATTAGACGAATTACAATTGCAGTAAAGTCACACCCTAATACAATGCAATACAATATATATCCTTGTCAGAGCATACACTCTGGGGATCACCGTAATATCTAACGTTAATTTCTTTGATTTTAATCGATTATTTGGTAAAGGAAAGGATTTAGCTTCTCGTTACCGTCTGTTTCATTTCCTTTGCCTTGGTCTTGGCGAATTGAACTGCATTTCGGGCTGCTCCCTAAATATCATTGAGTTCACTTGAAAGGCTCTTCTCCTTCTTCAAGCGAATATCCGAATACGGTACCTGTTTGCCCTCATCCAAGTTTGAGATCTCCACCTCTACTCTGTCCAGGATTTGCTTAAACGTGAGGTCGTTTGCGTCCTTGAGCAGTGCCCTGACCTGCAATTGAAGACTTTACTGATATTTTATAAATATTTCTCTTTATTGAATTGGAATATACATAAACGGTAATGCATTGACAAGCAGACAGTCAACGGAAGCAACAATATAACATGTGCACTAATGCTAGAAAACTAAGCTATCTAAATGGACAAAAAATGATTTACTTTGGCAATGAAGTTCTTGTCCAGGTCCTTCAATTGAGCAACGATGCTTCCACTGCCCGCGCCCCCCTCTGCCTCGGTGGCCTGCAATTAGGATGTTTTAGTAATCAGAAGAGACGCAAAACTGAGCCATGGAAATTTAAGCAATCTTACTATAAAATCTCTAATGGAATGAGCCGCTGCTAAGTGTGTTTGATTACTTGGCGCTAATAATGATAAAAGCATGCTTACATTGCCGAAGTTTTCCGCTTGAAGGTCCTTCAAGTGTTTGACGAGGATGTTCTCTTCCTGAAAGAGGATTGAAATAAAAAGATACGATTTTATTCATCTCTGAAATAAATGGAACTTACTACTTGTACCGGAGCAGCAATCGCAGACACAGCGAGCAAGGATATCAAAGTGAAGGTTCGGAGCATATTTCTATAACATACTGGTTTAATAATATTTATCAATTATGTGTGGAACAAATGAATTCATACTAATGAATAGGATCCGTGGGAAGAATTCTGGATAACATGGTCTAAGAAAACTTCTTCTTTATGAATGGAGGTGGTGTGTCCGTGAAGTGCAAAATTGGAGCAGCTCATAGTCGGTAAACAAAAATTCACGAAAGAATGAAATCGAAGAGAGAAAAGAGTCCATGATATGTGATGAGAAAGCAAGTGAAGGGTGGAGTGTGTGGATTGTTAGAGGAGGACTGCCGCAGTAACTGGGAAGTTCTCCTCGAGAACAGCTGTTGATTACGCATCAAATCTCGACGAAAACAAGTCTGAGGGGGAACATCGAATCCTTGGTGGATGAGGAAAGAGTAGTTTTTAATGGGGTGAACTATGATCTCCGTAAAATTTGTGAACGCTCGTAGCTTAATCTCAAAGTCATTTGTATGAAAGATATTTGGTACATTTTAAGAATATCATGCTATTAAATATAGCAACAATGTTTTGGTGTAGCTTTAAAAAACATTTTATCGTATTATTTACACAGTTTACTATTTCCCGTTTACATCAGACATTCTTCTGAAGAGCTGCCCGTATGTCTTTGAACTGAAATTAGTCATTTTCAGAGGAAGCACGATACGTCAAAATACTTTGCCGAAAAGGTCATCCTTCGCGGCATTAATCTCCTTTTTGACAGGTTCGCTTGAGTTATCGATTAGTTCTGTTACCTAAAGAAAAATGTCAAAACCTCAGCGATACTGACTTTTCTATTTCTATGACTGAAATGATAAATTCTATTATAAACCTTGTGCGTAATTAGATCTGCCGTCAAGTCCTCGTCTTTCACAACAGCCATTATCTCTCTGGCAGTAACCTGCGCCTCTGGAGACAATGTTTCAATCCTTTCATCTGCCTGAAATCTTACTCTGTTTAGTAAAAATAAAATATATGTCACAACCTTCTGGAAGAGCTCCTTCTCCTTCTTTCTGAAGAAGTCAATGGCCTTTCGTGCTGTCTCCTAAAAACACAATGAATTGGTCCCGAACGGAATGGGAAAGGTTACGGTACCTGTTGTTTTGGAGGCAGAGCAGCGACTGCCTTGTCAATTTCCGAAAAGATTTGCTTTCGCGATTTATCACGGACCTTTACGTACTCTTTCATCTTCAATGGGAGTTTTGTCAAGAAAAAGGGAGAAAAGTTCTAACTTTTGCTATGAAACCTCTGTCCAGCGATTTCAGTGACATGAAGAACTCTTTGTTTTCTTCCTGAAGTCAGCGAATCGATGTTTATGTAAAAATATGAACTAGGTTTTCATAATCAATGGCATTTGTGATTCGTATTTGTTCATATTCGTATTTGTGATTGAATGGTATCAGAAATAGGCAAGTGAAGTTTATTATTTATTTTGAAACCATATTATGAACTAACCGCCGTAGATGGAGCTGCGACAGCGCATACTGCACATAAGGCAGTCATGGCAATGAGACGGTACATAAGCATTTCTTTCTTTTAGAAATCCGTAAAAAAACAGTAGTCGACAAGTTGAAGAGAATGGAATAACAGGCAATGATCACGAAACACGAGTGACATGTAGGGGATATAAATATGTATCAGGGTACTTATGTGTCTGGTAGTGATCATCCCCGGATATTTCATGAGGGAGGATGCGATGAGTCTTTATCGTTCATTATTACCTACTTATGTTTAATAGAGTGAGATTGTTCCGAAAACGGAAACCAAAAAAAGTTCAGAATTTATATAATACAAGTGTTCGAAGTCCAAACAAAAATACAAAAACGATCTTTATCCGTTGTCACGGTTACTGGCTCTTCTGAATTGCTGCGCCAATGCCCTTCAACTGTAATTGTCAAATTGTAATCACATAACCATTATGCTTTCACTGACCTTTTCGAGCAGTTCCTCCTTGGCAGATTCAAGCTCCTTGTTCACTTTCTCACTCGCGCCATCGATCAGTTCCTTTACCTGAATGAATTTTAGTTCCCACAACGATTGCAAGCATACTGTAGCTTACTTTATCAGCGATCTGCTGTCCTGTGAGGTTTTCATCATTGCCAACAGCCAGAATTTGTTTAGCTACGGCCTGAGCTTCAGGAGTCAGAGTTGCCACTTTCTCGTTTAACTGAATTTTCTTTGTTTTTTTTAATTCAGAAAATCTAACGTGTTCCTTGATCTCCTGCTCCTTTACCTTGAAGAAATCAATGGCTTTTCGGGCAGTTTGCTGAAATCAAGGCAAAACGACTTTCGAAAAGAAAGATTATTACGGTACCTGTTGGTCAAGGGGAAGATTATTGATGAGGCCGTCGATCTCTTCAAGAGCTTGCTTGCGTGTCTTGTCACGCGATCTACCCAGTTCTTGGACCTTCAAAATCCGATTTTTCTCATAAAATGACATGTTATGAATAGCCAAAAGAAATGTGTTGCTCTTCAGAATAGAAACAGACCACGATCCAATGTTTGAAATGGGAAGAGCGATTTTTTACCTTGGCAATGAAGGTCTTGTCGAGTGTCTTGATTTGATCGAACAGCTCACGGCCTGCGTCCTGAGGTAAAAATCCCACGTCTCGTGACACAGAAGATGGAAAGAGAATGACTTACAGAGATGGTAGGAGCAACATAGGCAGCCACGATACATAAGGCAACTATGGAAAGGAGACGATACATGGACATTTCTGAAAGGATTCGTTTGGATGTCCATAATTGGGACTAAAATATCCGTAGAATCTTCATAGAACTCTCTAGACAACAGCTCAAAATAAATGTGAAAGAATGGAACTCCCATATAATAATTGTTCAATAAAAAATGTTCGGGGGCAACTGATGGTTTTGAGGTGTGAATATGATCCGTTTCACGCATCCTTTTATACAACGATTATGAACTGTGCGCTTTAGTGTACATAGGTTTGTATCTGTCAGAGGGATGCACGGTCTCATCATAGACAATTATGTCTCGGCTGTATTGGTTTGATGAGAAAACATGTCTGCACTTCGCATGATCCCGTTGAAAAAAGAGTGTGATGCGTGAAGATGATTGGGTAGTTAGAGAGATGCGAGAGAGTATGGACGAGAATACGATAATGTGCATGCCCGAGAGTCTTTGGATGAAAATCGAGGTGAGACAGCAATGGAGTGAGAGAGTATGGAATAAGGAGAGAAACAGAGTATCAGAGGACGAGGCATTCTTTTATTTGCTTGACTCACCCTGTGATTGCAGAGAGGTCGTTCGTTGTTCACGGAAGGTTATGACTACCATTGAGTCATTTGACCGGTTCAGAATGGCAATGAATCTCACAACGACATGACGTTATTATGTAGTTTTACGCGTCATTTTTCCTATACGATTTCCTAGATTTTAAAGTGTTGGGTCAGATGATGACAGGGATAAACTGAAGTGCAAGCATCTTTACGTACGATGAAGAATAAGAATGATTTATGTGTAATTTATTCATTTACAGACTGTGAAATGGACAATTTTTTGTTGTATGAATCTTCCAATTCGCTATTCACAAATCTTAATCATAGTCAAAACTCCTATCACCCTTTCAGGCATGACACCCGCATGCATGACATTTAAAAAAAGTTGAAACACAACACGAGATATGGTTATTCCAATACTTTGGCTTTGAATGCAACGAATGCCTTTCTTGCTGTTTCCTGTCAAAGAAGTTTCTTAATTCTGAACTAACACAGAGTTCCATACCATTTCACTAACGGGCAGGCTATCAATGAATGACTCAATGTCACCGAGAACTTTCCTCAGGTTTTTGTTGTCTGTTCCTTCCACTAGACCCTTAATCTGCAAATAGAATTTATAAATTATTGCCTTTGACTTGAAACATTACCTTGGGAAGAAACAACTTGTCGAGTGACTTCAATTGAGCCAGGAATTCGTTCTTAAACTGAAAGATTTACAGATGAATATCGTAACTGGCGGAAGAGTTTTTACCCTAGCGAAATTGTCCTTGTCAAGTTTCTGCAACTGGTTTAGTAGTGGTTCTTCTTTCTAGAATACACTGTTATTCAAGCAACGAAACAAGGATCATATCACTTTGGCATCAGTTATAGGTACCATGGCACAGAATATGGCCACAATTGCGAAGAAACAGCCCATGCTTACAACGCGTTGACGCCAAAACGGGTCACTGAAAATGAATATTAGCTCCATAATGAGGTTATCTTTGAAAAGGAATCATATTTGGTAATTACAGAACGCTACATAGGCAGAACACAAGCATGCATTTGAAATGGCCTTGCACTCGAGAAAGGGGGGGGATGATTGATGCGAGCAGTGCCAGGAAATGGTTGTCCATGTCTCATTTGAGGTCGGCTGACACTAGGGAACGTATTATGACATGTCGTACCTCCCCGATCTCTTCGCAGCTGTTGCCTTTCGAAATGGGAGGCGACCGCTCACGCAGAGATTGGGGAGGTTAGAAATTTCATAAGCTCTCGACACAGAGATTGAGGGGGAGCAGTAAATGTGAATGGCGTTTGGAACTGCTCGCAACACCAAGAGGGCAGTTTGTGTAAGTAGCACTTGAGCAGTAAAACTTCCCCAATTGTGGCTGCAGTTGCAACGCATATTCAACGACCCTCATGAAGAGAGAGTCAGAAACGAAGTTCTACAAGATAAAGTAGGGTGTCGCACATGAGAATGAACGGCTGTCAATAATTTCCCATTTGCGATACCCCAATATTAAGGGTGAAATCAGTGATGCAACTGGTGTGGCATGTCCAAATGATAAGGAAAGCGGCACGATGCGCCTATACATATTTGTCTTGGCAACGATCCTGGTGAAAAAAGCGACAGAGCGAAAATTCGGGTGAGAGACAGCTGTGCCATAGATATTTGCGTCTCAATCATGATATTGACTCTCGCCTAATCAAATAGGTATCTGCTATCTCATCTCAGTTGCACAATTCTGGCGCAAATGCCCATCGCATTCGTGTCTTTCACCCTTAAGTTCAACAAGAGTCAGCGGGAAATGAGTGTTGAACTTGACGTGGTGGGTTCAAATGATGAGCAAATCTGCATGAGGCACCCATAAATATTCGTATGCTCCATTATACTATAATCCCGCGTGCACCGAGAGATATGTTTGATTCATACGACAAAACATGGTGCATGGGGCTAATGGGAGACCACGGAACTAAAATGCGCACCTGCTTGTCACAGTAGAATACTCAATGAACCTCATAGCTCGAGTTACTGCGAAGATGCAAAGTGTATTTACTCTTCTCTTATTGTAAGTTCAGTAGACACATTCCATTCCAATGAGAGACGAAATAATGAGACATCGAGAGTGAACTTTCACTGTCATTTGGAGTATTCTTGCACCTATGAATAGCAGTTAATTAACACGGGAACTACTTGAAACTAGGGGTTCTACATCGGTAAATTTGTCGTTATTCTTCTCCGGAGAGCGGTTCTTTCTCCCCCCTGATAGACATTCGCACTCCGGAGAATAATGACTGCAATTTTACCTATTTAGAACGCATACTTGAAACTTGACAGCAGAAATTTGCCCACAACAATGAACTCGAACAATGAAAAAGGGGACAGTGAAAGCCTTTCATGCAGAACGTTGCGATCTTCGACAATTCAAGTACAAAAATCAAAAGGTTAGGCTTAGTGGTTGCACTGACTTTTGGAGTATCGCAGTAAAAACGAGCGGTGATATCACATTTCACTACAAGTTCGGAGTGGTGCAGTCAAATAAACTCCCCTATTACCTTCGAGTGAGGAAGAATAATCCCTTTGTTGCAATGTTCTGAGTGGAGCAACCTTGGAAATGTTTTGCACATCACAAAAGTTTTTTTAACCATCTTTCTTTCTTCAATTGCGTAAAATACGAAAATACTACTACACAAAACCAAGTGACAAAAGCGAAGCATGACATGGGGTTAGTGGCCGGGGGAGGTGGAGGGAGTGCCGGCCACCCCAACTCCTTCAGTTGCCTCCACCCGCATATGCAACACCCAAGTGACAAAAGCGAAGCATGACATAGGGTTGGTGGCAAGTAAAATACTACACAAATACCTAAGCTTTGTTGCGAGAATTATCACATGACCCTTCATTGTCCTTCGTATCCTTCCACTAAAGATAGAGTCAAGAGAGCTGTACAGCTTGAGGTCTGTCCTCGATGTCTGAGTAGCATGTCCTTATGTGATACTGCCCTGTGCAACAGATGCGCTTGTCGCAAATGCGGCCAACGCAATCACGGAGAGCTCTCATGTTCTGGAGGCCCTTCCATCTAGAACTATTGAGAAAGTTCCAAATTGTGTTCCCGTATTGATGTGCATTCATTCAAGTACCCGTTCATTCTCTCCCTGAGTTACCTCATTGATATTGATTGATTTTCGTATCCATTGTAGTATGGAGAATTTCCCTAGTTACAGTATTTTCCCCTTGAGGCGTAGTGTGACAAATGTTGTCAATTGTGTATCATGTTACCTTTGTGTCCCTTCTCCCGCTCCACTTGGACTACCGTAACATCTCTTATCCATAAAATAGAAATCATGCGTGTTTTTGTGTAATTTATGCATTCAAGACATCTCAGAACAATTTAGAGTAGAAAACTTCTCTTTTTCCTCTATTTAATTAGTTTTAATCTGGTTATTTGTTATGTCCCAATCGGTTTAAAACGAGTTCCGCGTAAGAGCGGTAAGGGTGTGGTAAGGGGGTGGCACAGTAAAGTCAAAGCTGACCAAAAATTCTGAAATTTTTTCTGTGAACTACCTAGGGGTGGGATACACTTCAGCCGTTATTTCAGAATTTTCTTATATGAATTTAGCGATTTATGAAAATAGCAAAATAAAAAATGAAAATTTTTGTTTTTGACTTTTTGGTCACACGTTATATACCATTCGAAAGAGTATCAAAAGTTGTGCAAAATCGCTGTTGGGACCTTCCCGAAATTCTCCAAAGTAAACAAACTGCAGCGCTTTATCGTTTTTCAGACGTGCGAAAAATGAGGTTTTTTGGGATTTTGACCAGGCATATCTCAAAGGCGCTAGGTTTTCTCAGTTACGAAATCTTTATAATAACTGCTTTATCGATGATTTACAATGTTAGAGTGCGCAGCGAAAGGATGAATTAGCATTTTTTTCCGAAATCCGAAAAAATCTTCCCATCTGGCACTCAAAATCGAATTCATCTGTTGCCGTTTTGTTATTCAGTCACATTTTCGCTCCTGATGTGTTGCTTTTCTCTTAGAACTCATATCAAAACACGACACATTGGAGGGAAAATGACTGTACGGAGACACTTTTTGTGCATAGAGTCATCATTTGTCCACATCACTGGGGTCCTGGGACGGCGGACGGAGCGCCGTGGCGCTGTCACCGATGATGAAGTTCTCGGGAGCGATGTCCACGCGATGAACCTACAATCACATTACTGCTCACAAGCGACGCGTGCAAGGTGGGCGCGTTGCGGTCAGAGGTAGGGCACAAATTATGGACCGTTTTTCGTCAGCGCTCACCGGTGTGACGCCCGGTCGAATGAGAGCGCAGACAAAAGTCAGTCCAAAAAAAGCAACACGACAGTGACGCATGCGACTAGGCGCTGCGAGGAAGGAAAGTGCATACCAAGAGCTCGCTAGGCCTCGTGTAGACGAACCACTGCAGTGTCGAGAAGATGCCGCAGAGGGCAGCCACGAAGAAGATCACGTACGTCTACAAAAATGTGTAGTAGTATTAAACATTATTAAAGGAGCCACAAAGGGAGATTGTTTTGCATGCACTTTACGGGATCACTTCTCTCCATTCCCTTACTCTCTCGTCGTCAGAGTAGACCGCTCTGACGACGAGAGAAAGTATGGGAA
>JACMIF010003811.1:0-12257 GCA_014805445.1 Diplogasteroides magnus | reverse complement strand
GGTCCACTCGTCGTAGGGAATGCGCCGTGCCGATTTGAGCATGCAGCAAGCATGGTCGTGTGCCTTGAATCGCACACATTCCTTGCGCTCCTGCAAGCTAAAGGCTCTGCTAGGTGAAGGCAAGATAGATGATGACTATAGCTATAGGCAACTATAGGCAAGACAAGTGATGACTCACCCTCAATTGCGGCTTTCCTAGTGGGAAAACGGCCGGAAGAGTGAGAGCGCCTCTTCCTTCTCTTCTCCATGTTGTCCTCTGCGTCTCCGTCCGAGGAACCGCTTCATGAGCGAGAGCGAGAGCAAGAACGACTCGACTCGCGCGGGGAGGATGCGTGGGAGGATCCCTTAGATGAATTTTTAGCTCCAGTAAAATAGTCTTCCATGATGGCCGGTGTCTGGTTAGATACAGAGCAAGTTCAGGGTCGATACCGGGTTGGGTACATAAAGATTGCTGTTACGGGTTACCCGGGGCCGGGTTAGTTACAGCCAATCCTTTGACCTGGTAAATACTATGGGCACAACCATAGACGAAAAAAATATGTTGACTCACTCGCTACTGCGCAATTCCAGTGGAGAACTGCCGCAAGATTTGGGGCGCCCCTTCCTTATCCGTCCTGTCCTCTGCGTTGTCGTCCGGGGAACCGCCTCGAGAGCGAGAGCGGGAGCGGCACGACTCGCGTGGGGATGACGCACGGGAGGATCCTGAACGCTTGAAGATAGGAAAGTAAGTAATAGCATCGGTGATGTTATCACAGAAGATACTTACCCTTCGAGGAATGGCGAGAAGAGTGAGAACGGCCGGAAGATCGACTTCCTTCAGATTCCGAGCGGCGCCGTTTGGAGCCGTCGTTGTTGGCCGAAAGATCGGGGATTTTGCAGAACTTCTGTTATCTGAAACGAATGAAATTCGTAAACTTGACGATAATGTGTATCACGCGAGCGAAAAAACACATAACGATCGTTCCCTGGTCGGGGAACGAGATTCGGAGGGCATTCCGGCTAGGCGGGAATGCTGCCCGAGGTCCACTTTACTCAAGAGGAGAGTTATGGGTCACCCGACCGAGCGGCGGGGTGATGCCTAGCAGTGGGGGGAGGGAAAAACGATAAAAAAATCGGAGAACAGTCTCCCCGTGAGCTCTAAAATAAGCAACTGACGAGGAAAACTAAAAATTTCCATTCCTGGATGATGCGACGCCGCAGGTGTATGGAAGTGTACAAACACGCACCACGAACTATTTCTACAGTATGATCCAATCGATACGCGGAATATCGATTGGCCCGCGGAGAAAAATTTTTTCCTTTCTCCCTCGTTCCCCATTCGAATTGTTTTCGATTGTGGTTTTTGAATTAGAGAACATGTGAGCTCTGTAGGAGCATAGCCATTGTGATAGCCGAAGCAGTGTAGTATAATCATAAGTCTGACTTAAAAACGCCCAAATAGTGTCGGATGAATATCGAAAAGTGCACATATACCTAATTTGCATCGTCTTGCAAATGTCGATCGAGTCTCATTGCACACAATCAGTATCCTCACTTCTCTCCTCATCGCGCGGTCGTCCCTTCCCCTTCTCTCCCTTCCCTCCCCTCCCCCGGTCACAGACGGTCACCATTCCCTATCATGGCAACATCTACTGAACTCTCGGTGATGACGGACAACACGACCATCACCAACTTCACGACCACCGGAGCTGCGCCAAAGTGAGCTTGTCGGCATTCTCGAAAGATCTAAAATACAGAGGTTTCGGGGCACAGTGACATAGTGACACTGTCAGTATTACTTCAATGTCATCTGGTGGGAATAATGCCCTGATGATGATATGTGATGAACCTAAAATATCTAATTACATTTAAAAGGCCATTTCTCTTCAGGAAGGAGTGTGGCGTCTCCCGATTCTTCTGCATTTTCGAAATGTTTCGCGGAGATTCTGGAGCGAGACCAAACATCACAACGTGGATGCAAGGTGGCTCGATTGACATTACGCCAGTCACCTCACCACCGAAAGGACGACGTTTTCCATTTCGCAGAAGTCGTCAAAGAGGAGTCGCACATGCATCTGATCATGCTGTGTATCGTGGCGCCGCTCGTCGTGGTCACACTCGTCCTAGCCCTTATGCAGGTACGGTAGCCGCAACGCGACCGCACCACATAACACGCAAATCTTGGCTTTGTAATTGACGTAGATCATCAACAAGTGGAGGATGTAGAACATCTGGTAGATGTTATCAAGATTCTAACAGATGCACTTGATATTTTGACCTTCGAACCGCAGCGTGACCGCAACGCTTTCAGTACTGCAATGTGAGGCGGCACGTCTCGAGCCCGATTCTGCGCTCCGATCTGTACTACATCATCATGATGAATCCGGTTTGACCGCTCGACTGACCTTCTTGAACTACCGTGATACAGATCGTCTCCCTCTGTGCCATATTCGGCATGATCATGCCCCGCAGTATGAGCTTCCTCTACGCCGTCTCGCTGACGTGAGTTTGGCGCCAAATTTTGAATTTGAAAACTGGAGGGAGACGATCAGGTACTACATGCTGTGTCTCCGGGTCGTGATCAACATCATGTTCATGCTATCGGGAGGTCGACAAAAGTTCTCCAAGGTGCTTATGATACGCGGGAGTCGAGTGAAGACGCAGGTAAGACCGCGACGCGTCATTTCAGGCGTTACGGCAGTGTTGAGGTTCCTTAACCAAGATATCCGTTTGCAGTCCCCTCCAGCCTGCTGCTTCTTCAGGTGCCTGCCCGAAGTGGACTCGACAGAGTGCGTGTGCTTGACTCTTGAATGGAATTTCGGATTACGGTAGACATTTGATTGAGCGCGAAATTTCAATATAGGAACAATTTGCGACGGATCGAGTTCCTGGTTGAGCAGACGATCATCGTTCGAGTGCTGCTGCAGATTATCGATCGATGCATGGAGAACGAATTTACGGACTTCAACCACCTGTATGCGACCGCGACGCGTGACTTTACGCGTCGCGGCGGTGTTGAAGTGCTTAACGGTGTTTTCTAGATACTTCAAAGTCTCCACCTTCATCTCGTTCGTGTCTATGATCATTGCGATTTACGGGTGCTACTTGCTCGTTCCTCTGAACAGGGTTTGAATTTCCCGCCACTGGTTTCCGCGCGACGTTCAAATTCAGGAAGCGCTCCGGCCGTTTGGTTTCACGACTCTCTTCCGCATTGTCGACATCTCACAGTCGGTGTTCACAATACAGAGGTAACCGCGACGCATGGAGCGACGCGTTGTGGTCAGGCGGTAATTTGAATGTGTAGAATGGCCATCGACTTCTCCTACACGATGGGGCTCTTCGACGGCGCCAGGACTTCGGATAACAAGATAATCGCCGGGCTGTGTGAGGATTTCATCGTTTGCTCGCCGCGCGTCGCGGTCGCGCTGCGGCTGGGCTGATGAACTTCGTCTAGTCATCTTCGACTTTGTCGTGTGCATCGAGATGGCAGTTCTGTCTATTGTCGGGACAGTCCTCCTGAGACCCAAACTGTCGGCCATGTTTGACAAGTAAGCAGTTCCAGTAGAAAGATTACAATGAAACACTTTGGATTTTCTCCACTCACAACCTCCAAAAGGAAGAAAGGTACATTTGCAGATATGGTTGTCGACTGCCCGTCGCGTACGCGCACCTGGATGAGAACGAATTCCAACCGGTCCGAGAATTAGAAAATAAAAAAATAAAACATAAGCTATTTTCAGGTCGCGGCTTCGTCAAAGTCGGTTGCTACGGCCTTACCAGAGAAGTCGAAGGAGAAGAGCCAGACGCGATCGAACAAGTCTGGCAAGGAGAACAAGTCGAAGAATCGGGTAAATATGCGGGCATTCGACCGCAACGTGTGGGCTCATGCGTCGCGGTTTGTGCCGTGATTTGTGCATCTGCCAATTTCACTGGGTAACGCAAATGTATCCACAAATTCAGTCAATTTAAAATTGCTGCTTCTAGTTATTGAGGGCTGAGGGACAACTAAAATAATAATATGGGACAAAATGATGATAATTCCAGGAGCCCACGGTGGAAGGCGATGAGGACAAGAAGGCCAAGCTCAAGGAGAACAGCCACGATGACGGGGTCAGTTGGGCACTTCGACCGCGAGGCGCAACGCGGCTTCTAAATGATTCAATGGCAAGGGCTACGAAGACGTCGCTGCCTTCGACGAGCACGGCGGCGAGCAGGAGCTGCTCAAAGTACTCACTGCAGAGGTGCGGTGACATTATAGGTTGTGGGTAATGACTATTTTGAACACCTTAGAGAGCTGTCACCAACGTTAACATAGCAAAATCGCATCATTAGCTTTTCACTTAAATTTGCCCCTTGACTTTCGATACAGTGAACGGCGAGATTCCACGTTTCAGAAAAAGACGACGACCGAAGGTGAAGTCGCTACGACGCAGGGAACGGTAAGTGTAATTTTTCAAATATGAATTTCCCGCGCTCCCCTGATTCAAACGTTTCAAATTTTCCCTGTAGGAGACGACGACAACGACCCCAAATGCGTGATCCAACAACAATCACCCGACGGCGATGAAATAACAGTGCGGATAAATTGCTCGTAATGAAGGCAAAAAAGAACTGACACACACATAAAATACAAAAATATACACATAAAATTCTGATTATTATTACTGATGAGTTCATAACAATTGATTATGCCGAATATACCTATGCCTATGGAAGATGAAAAGAGTTATTGGGTGGTCTCTTCTTCGTATGTCACATTCTTCAATGGAACTGATGCAGTCTTGGCCCACGGCTGCTCTGCGGCTGCAACAATAATACTTTGTGCACTCAGAAAACAGATGAAAGATGAGGAAGATGTCATGAATATTTTCGTCCCGTTCATCAAAATGATAAACTTGAGACTACAGATCGTGAATCGGCTCACGAACTGCTTTCCTTTTCTATAACTCTTTGTCGACCGGCAGTCTCTCGCTGATTATAGACAACCGCTCGACAATGAGTTAGAGAAAAGGACTGTACTTCGAGAGCCGATTCACGGTCTCTACTTGAAACTTTAATGGTTCACAAGTAGACACATATCGCCATAGACTTGTGTACCGTGATGGTGACGTGGACTATCGAGCCGTGCGTAATATGATCATTTGCACATTTCACCTTTATCGCGCAAATGTCTATGGCGATCTTGTTTTTCACCCCTGTTTCTCACGAAGTTATAATACTTGCCTGATCCCCAAATTAGATAACATGCTCCAGACAACGCGTGCACTGCTGCGGCAATGACGAACATGTAGACGTACTTGTTGGCGACGTCCTAAAATTTCAAAACAACCATCCAACCGCGACGCGTGAACCGAAGCGTCGCGGTCAAGAGAACTAACGTACGAATGTGTTGAGAATCTCGTAGGTGACCATAGGCATAAGATTGGCAATGACACCAAGCACAGCGATTTGGGCAGAGACGCTGCCAGTGAATCTGAAATCAATTATTTACTTTGAATTCAAATATTTTAATTTATAATATTTATCAAAAACAATTAAAAATGAAGAAACATTTATTCCAAAAAAATTGATAAAATCAAACCTGGGCGCAATGAGCGTCATAGAAGTGTAGGATCCGCAAGCGCCCATTGAGAATGTTAGCCCTACGAAATAAAGAATATAAATTTAACTTGAATTCTTATGTCAACCGACCGTAAAGAGCCAGAGTGCAAAGGACGAGTGTTTCATTGCGGCAGAATGGAAGAATGAGAAGAGCAATGGAGGAGCCGAATGATCCTAAATTATTATGTTTGTTTCGGTATGATGCGTCGTGAAAGTCTTCCCTTATGTTATTGTATGTATCGAGTTTCATAAAGAGTGCAGTAATAAATAAACAATAACTGATGAAAAGAGTGAAAATTCGAACAAATTCTGACCAATGGCCTGCCATATCTTCGTCGAGACAGTCGGAGTAACAATGCCCTTGCGAATTAGGAAATTGGCCACAGTTCCAGCGGCAAGCTTCGACACAATCTGCGTTATGAATGGGAGGAGCGTAAACCATCCACTCTGAAATTGCAGGTGTGAGATATCATTGGTGAAGTGGTGAACCACTAATTTTGGAAACTACACCAGCTCACCTTCGTAACAGAAATCTTCAGCTCAGAGTCAAAGTACGACGGAAGGAATCCGGACGTGATCCCGATAGCGAAAAGAGCAGTCAGTGTGCAAAAGATGTGCGTGTATACAACGACTGAGGTGAACATGGCTTTCCATGGGATGGGCAGTTTCTAAATTGCAACATGGTAAATATACCCCCCCCCCTGATTATTCTTAGTCCCGGTTGTCTATATGCACCTGCTTAGTAGGCTGATGAATCATTCCGTAGAGGTAGTTCTCCTCGTCCTTCGTGATGAATTTGTTTTCGCTGGGTTCGTCGGTGACAAATATCCAGAAGGGAATGAGAAAAAGTAGTCCAAATACACCTGAAATGGGATTTCATCCATGAAAATCTCATTTTTGGCGTTTGCCGTTTTGTTGCTTACCGAAGATGTAGAACGCATAATCCCATACGAGTCCAATGGAATTGAGGAAAGAAACGAAGTAGGTTGCGATGCCAAAGGCGATCTTAACCACAGCGTATTTATTTGGCGTTTATTCATGAATACTTGAAATCCACACGTGTATGCGGCTATCTTGAATGTCCGCTCTTCAGCGGGAAACCATCGACCGCCAATTGTGTGCACGGATGCCAAGAGACAGCCCTGAACATATTCGATATAACTCAGATAGGATTTTTTAAATGCCTGGACTTTCAGACGCTGTACAAAATCAGATGAAGTGCTAAAAATGTCAGTCAGATCATCTTCAAACGAAAAGCCAAACCAAGTGTGACTGTTTACAATTGAAAAGTTCGTGGCACAATCCCTATAACAACTGACCTCCCCCAATCCAATACAGAATCTGTTGACGAGGAAGGCGAAGAACGAGAACTTCGCCGTGATTGGACCAGCCAACGACAACAATGACTGTGTTAGAATGATCACTGAAACAGATAGTGAGAAAATAAGGATAAGGATACTGGGTGAAAGACAATAACGCCATGGACTTTTGCGCCATAACGGTGATACGGACGTGATATAATGACAAATCTGTCCATTTCACCCGACGCAAATATCCCTAGCGCCTTTGTCTGTCGTCCAGGAATACCTTTTGTCTACCTGCTAAAATGACTTTCGGAGACCGCCGATCCGCCAGAAACTTCATATAGAATATCATTGAGATGAATGAGCCTGCTAGAGGCATTAGAAGTACGATTCCCTTGGCGTTCTTTGGCCAATCGAGGTAATTATCATCGTCCTGAAACTGGGATTAACGATCATCAAAAATGACACAAAACCTGTACAGGCACTCCTTCTGGTCGAATCATCAATACGATGCTCATGCCTAAACATTCGGGAAACATGCGGATTAACGTTGAGGATCTCACTAATGAAAGATCGTAGACAAAGAGTGATTGTGATAACTCCAACCAGCATCCAACAAATGACAGTTCGCATTGAAACGAATCCATTACAGCACATTTCTGAATCGGCGAAAAATATGAGAATGAAGAAGATCAACAGAACAAGAATATATCTGTGGACGCGACCGCGTATAAAAGCGACTCAAGTTCAAAGACGCTTGATTGTAAGCTAAACGCGGCGACCTCTCGTTCGGTGCAATCTTTGGGGAGTGATGTGAGCTCGATAAGAGGAGAACAATGGCAGCGAATCTCGTTGATTGTTCAAGCACCATTTTCGTGATAAGACCGATTGTCAGCGGGCCGATCAATTAGGCGATATGACAAAAACTGTGAAATCGGTGATAACATCACACGGAATCATCTGTGGTTTATGACTTGCTTGCCCGTGGACATAATTTATCAAAACTTTATGTGACTGGACGACCGATTGAATCTAGGGTCCTTAAATTACAAATTCGTTTTTACCGTGTGATGATGCCAAATGCTGCAAGATGTGTTCCCGAAAACATGTTTTCAAACGGTAAACCCCGCTGGAGTACTTCCCTTCCCTTCTTAGAGGTAGACTCGTCGCTCTGAAGAGGGAGTGCTCCCATTCCATAAGTGCAGAAGGGATCCAACCGGTCGGAGATCTTCCGTTAGCCGAGAGCAAGAGCCACTGCAGCCGAACGACCAATGTTGCGACGAGATCGGTAGACAGTGAGGGAACGAAGCAAAATGAAACGATTCAGAGCCGTTCCATTGTGAATGATGCGATTCAAATGCGATTCACCACTACGATGCCGATGAGAATGAATCGCGACTCATTGAATTGTTCTACCTACCCTAGTAGTCACTCATCTTATTTCTACAGAAATCGGCACACATCTGAAGAGATTTGTTCACATTCAGCTCTGATACGCGATATGATATGAGTTGAGTGAGAAGGATGCTGAACTCCTCCGTGAAGACATTCCCGTTCTTGTTGTGGATGAGAGCGACTCCTTCTCCGGTGCACGATAGCGCTTCTTCTGTTCCAACACCAGCTCGTACGGCTTCTTCATCTTTATTCTACCAGTCTTCTCTCCTTCTGCAACCTTTTTCAAGCATTAACTAAGAATTCGATGAAATTCCGCAGCTGTTTGTTTCTTCTTTCCATTCCATCCTCGTCTGATGTACTACAATACATCTGGGTCCCATGAACGTAGTGATCTGCCTCAAATACTTCTGAAGATGGAACATCTTTCTTCTGTGGAAGTTGACCGCACCGTGTTGAGACATAACATGTCTGTCCACGAGCTTCAACTCCCTCTATGTGGAAGGTTCTTGGAACACATTGGTGTAGCCAAGGCAACTAACGAAACTTGGTTGAGCATCATGCAAAGTTGACGATGTTTCGGTAAGAAGAATTGCAACTGAAGATGCAGCAAGTGGCAATTGTCGTTGAAGCGGAGTCGTAGTTGTCGTTGATGAAGGTAAAGGGGGTCTCATTCCATGCATCAACACAAACGATAAGTGAGGTTCATGACTAGTGTCTCATGACAATGTGTGGATGTCATACACGAAAAACCGTTATATGATGTCTTCATGCCCTGTGTATTCGGGCCTCTGGTTACGGTAGAATATAGATTGCGCATTTATTTCCGAGATTCAAGATGTCGCGAATGCAACCGCTTCGTTAAAACAGTTCCGCTGTTACGTTAGTTTTACTGTAAACCGTGAAATAGTGCGTTTACTGTAGATCTGTATTCTGCGCGCGGAATTCGAATTTTCCCTTGCCACGTCGATTGCCACGTTTTTTTTGTATTCTGCTCGTTTTTCGTGATTATGCTGGCAATATTTTATTAGTGCTGGGGAATGACGTTTTGTTCCGCATGTCAGGATGTTCTGATCGTAGTTATTTTTGGTTTCAGGTGAGATGGATGATGACGGCGGCTCTCCTTTGCCGACCTCAGGCGACATAACGTCCGTGGGAACGCCCAACGGGGGCCAGTCCTACCCCGTCCATTCACCTCCACCCTTCATCATGCCAAAGGTGGAATTTAGCCATATTGACAAATTCAGACATTCTAAATAAGGGGTGAAAACAAATGACGCTGTAGCTCGTTTTTTTCAAAGGAATGATGTATGTTGTAGAAGCCGTCCGTGATCATCCGGGCGACGGAGAGGCTCGCGGAGCTGAAGAAACGCGAATACACTCGACCAAGGCCGTCAGTATTTGATCCGATTAATCACCTGATCATAATTTACAATTTTCTGACTGCTTTATCAGTTTGTACAGTGAAGTAATTGATTTTTTTTCAGATGGCCTGCGTTGCTACCATTCAACCAGGACGAGGAGGCCAACGAATGGCTTAACGAGGTAAGTATTTAGCTGATCGTCACTAGGGAAGACGTTTTAAAGAAAGAAAATGGTTTCGCATTCCTTTTCTCCTTGGACAATGGTTTTCCTCTCACACAAGGCGTGAAAATGGATTTTAAGATTAATTTTTTTCAGATTTTGTGTTTCCTGACTGCGGGCGTGCTGGTAGACGACACTGTGACGAGTCTCTTCAAGAACCTCGACGCCCTCCACAGGTATTGCGACAGTGGCTCGAATAGAGTCATCGCCACCGACTTCGACCCGTCTCCACACCCAACAGTCTACCACCGACTCCCTCGAGACGCCCATTTGCTTCGTTCGAATTATGACTATGACAGCATTGGCCTTATATAACATGCGTACATTGGCAATATTGTTGCCAGAAAGTTGCGTCGCAGTATCGTTCATACAAAATGTATGAATATCTGACAAAATTCTGTTGGTTGCGGCGATAAGATTATGTACTCAGCGACTTCGTAATTTTTCATAAACTCATGAAACGTTTCAAAACTCGGAAATAATTGTTCTTCGCTTCTTTTGAAAATTTGTAAAACTTTCAGCTACGTCAGCCAGTTTGGCCTCCGCTTCACACGGGACCAGCACCTCAAGATCATTCGTCTGCTTTACGGTATGCTTGAGTTTCACACTTTGTTGTAGTACAAGAGACTCCGGGGGAAAATATAATTTAAAATATATTTATTTTAGGAATCTTCACTCGACCCAAGTGCACGGCGAACGTTGCCCATCGCGCTGCTGACGCCTTCATCTCTGTCACTGTGTGCGTTACAATCTCCGTCATACTTGGGCACGGTTGTGACAAAACACCATAACATCTTGCAATTGTCATTGCGATCAATCCGCAGAATGAAGAAAAATGTTCAATTTTTGCACTGGAAATGAGCCGCATAAAAATTAGATGTGACCTTCCTGCAGAGACATGTTAGGTATAGCCATGAATGGTCTCCATAACCTTGAAGATAAGGTCATTTTAAGAAATTGTATTATGATTTTCAGTGGCTCCCGTTTGAACCGCGACGACATAGTGCTTGATTGGCAGCCGGCCCTACAGCAGTACGAACAGGTACACTGGGGAAATCAGGACTTTTATGCATCCCTTCGCACGGCCAAGCCGATGCAATCAGACGATGGAGAGGAAAAATGGATGAGAACAAGGGAAAATGCAGACACACAAGAATATTCGATACCACGATGCGATGGTAGCTCATATCACAGATTTGTCGAGTAGTTCTGTAATAGAACAGGCGTTTCTTCCAAGCTATCTGTATTCTCAAAATGAAGTCTCCGTGGGCCGAATCATGTTTCAATACTTGTAGGTCATCCTTCACAAGGACAAGTTCCTCTCTCGCGATAAGCTGGCCGGAGTGAGTTTTTGAAGACATTTTAGAATTCATAATTTCGGCGGTATAGCCCAAATCTTTTTTTCTTCAGGCGATGGTCTGCGCCACATATTTCTTCGCAAAAGGATCTGAGAAGGAGATTTGGAAGAGGGTGAGTAGAGAGATACACAAAGGAGGACTCTTCGTTTCGGAATCTATTCAGTTCATGGCACACCCCGCGAACTAAGATTAACTAGGTTTAGTAATGTAGTCCATGAACTGAACAAATGTCCTTCGTCTTATCCTCTCACGCTATTATGGGATAAATGCTCCTGGAGCTAAACGTTCTCTTCAATGCCTCAGTAATGCAAATTATTCATGTGATTGAAGCACTGGTCTGTCTCTCTGTTCCATTATGATGTCATCAATCAATACAATTGTATCGTGTGATTCTTGCAGATTCGCATCCACATCTCTCCCAACACGATGTCTACAATGGCATCGATGGCCTCACGATTGCTTCCGACGATCGGATACACGAAGGAGGAATTGATGCCGAAGGAAGGTAAGGAGACAATGACTATGGATGTATTTCCCCCCCCCCCTCAATCAAATGATTGTGATTGAGCCTTAAAACAAGTTCCGCATAAGAGCGGTAATGGCGGAACAAGGGGTGGCACAGTAGTCAGAAAAATTTGAATTTTTTTCTGCGAACTCCCCTGGGGTGGGATACACTTCAGCCGCGATTTCTAAATTTTAATATTTGAATTAAGCGCTTTATGAAAATAATATTATTAATAATGAAATTTTTTATCTTTGATTTTTCGGCCAACTGTTATGATCCATTCAATAGAGAATCAAAAGTTATGCAAAAAAGTACTCTTGACATTTTCTCGGATCTCGAACACTAAACGAGTTAGAGCCATTTTTCTGTTTTTGGTGGGTCCAAATTTGCGCGTTTTTCTCATTTTTCTTTGGGAAAAGCGAAAATGTGCGCCGCCTTTCATGAACTATTAAATTCTTCGAAGAATTTCACGTAGGATAAGCTTTTAAAATCCGATTTTTAGCCTGACCGAAAGTGTGAAAAATCGGTTCTAAA
>JACMIF010003810.1:0-13692 GCA_014805445.1 Diplogasteroides magnus | reverse complement strand
CTGGGCCGTATTAAATACTACCGCTGGGCCGTAGTTTGACCGTAGTTTACAAACTACGACCGCCAAATCGGTAGTTATTTTTCTGTCTACATATCAATTTTATTCTTCGTCGTTATTCCCTTCTATTCCTACTACAGTACTATCCTTTCACCGTAATCCATTCTCTTCCTACTACAGTACTATCCTTTCACCGTAGACTGGAAAAAGTCTCTGCTCGATCTCCTGAATACAATCACTGTACATTCTTTCCTTTCAATCGCTACAGATGAATAGAGAAAAATCGCACACAGAGAAATAACTACCGACAAATCGGTAGTATTTACTACAGAAATCGGTAGTATTTTTTCTGTGTGCGTCTATGGCAAGAAGAAGAAGTTGATTTTCCGAGTACGAACACTCCATCTGGCAGGTGATTGCTGGTGACTGGGAACACTCAAATGTTGTTGTTTCTCTGGCTTCTGGCCATCATTTCACATATGTTTCAACAGCAAAAACAAATAGACTGATCTTCAATCTAGTTTACACATGAATAATATCATTGGAGTTTATCTTTGAAATATGTCTCTATTGACAACAAGGAAGGGAATGCCCCGATATACAAACAAACAGTACGATAAATATCTTACAAGAGTATACCAGTGATCAAAGACTAAGTGAGAACGGACCAGTAGTGGACAAAGGACATGAATTGTAATGAGGAAGGGAAGACTCATCTGCCATCTGATAATAACCATTCAGGACATGAACCAATGAGAAGGAATCACCTCAATTGATGTTTCATTCTTCTTTTCTTCTGTTGGCTGCACTTTTCTTGTGGAAAAATACTGAAAGGAGTCATATCACAAAGGAAAGAGGGAATGATTGACCGTTGAAATAGAGTAGGCAATCATTATCAATGCAGAGAGACCGAATACTGTAGTGATGAAGACTCTCAAAGGGATGAATTGACAATCAGGGAACAACTACCGTAATCTACCTATGGGCACCCGCTCCGATATGATCGAGCATGAGTATTGCATAGTACGAGAGTACTCCTCCACAACGAATAATCTCCAGAAGTGGAGCATACCAACTGAGGAATTCCTTAGAATGAAAAGATTCAAAATACTTACGCTCTGTCGAAAAATGCTCCAAAAGTCTGCATTGTTACAATGAAGAATGCAATCTTACAAGTGAAGTCCGTGAATGAAAGATCGGGTCTCAAGGGGAATCATCCATTTTCCTTCTTTTGTTCATTACTCACCTATCATACTCAAAATGGAAGAATATGGCAAGAAGTAGAATGAAATGTCCAAATAGATAGGCCTTTGACCACACTTCAATTGTTGGATTGTATTTGAGAACGGGCTTTGGTACCTTAATATTACATTGAATGAACATTTTCCATTGAATACTCACTTCGGGAACGCCATATGCATTTTCCTTGAGGGAAAACCAATGGAAGAAGAGTACGGTAGGCACTCCTGGATACCATCCTGGTGGCATAAACGGAGCTTTCAACTGGAATGAAGAGCACGTGAATAGGTTGAATGTAATACTCACTTTGTTGATGATTCCAGGGAAACGAGGCTCTCCTTTCTCATCTTTATCGAAGGCTTTGAAGAAGATGAGGTAGATGAGAGTATGGAACTGAATATGGGAAGGTAGTAGACAGATGAAGTTGAAAGGATTTGGAAACGAATAAATAGCAAGAGTGAAACATATATGAATACAGTAAATTGTCACCTGCAGCCATAATTGATTGAATGTGTTGTCATTCTTGATTAATCCATATACAGGAGGATCGTCCTTTCTCTCTGCCTACAATCAATTCATTCCATTCATGCAAAGAATGACTGAATTGACCGCAAAAGTTCCGAATACCTTGTCCCAAATGATGAAAACTCCTCCGAAGTTCTAAAATATGAAGAGATGTTCTGAATGAGAAGAATGTTACAAACCCTGTCAATACAATATGGATTCCTTCCATGATGAACTCTATGATGGGAGGGAGTGTTGAAAACGAGACCGAGAGGACCCCAGGTATCGAACAACTCAAGAAGATCATTCTTGGTTCGGATATGTTTCACAGGGATAATGTCTTACAATCGCTTCAGTTATTAGGGTGTTCCATAATTTTTGTCCCTTTTTTGGAAAATATATTCAAAGGATTCCAGCTGAAATGAATTGACAGATAACGGGAATTTTCGTACACTATTGTAAAGGGGATGGAATGCTATGTTGCAGGTATACTCGGTATGACTCTTACTCGCTTCCATTTATAGCATGGAATTTATGAAAAAGACGTTCAAAAATCAAAATTTTGTATTTTTTGAGCAAAACTTCTGCTTTTTCTCGTCCGTTAAGCACACAAACCCTGATTTGCAGGGAAGATTAGTTACTGCCTGAATAATGCACTAGTGACATTGACGGAGACCAGCCGTCGAAAATTAGGAGAAATTTAAGCGCGCACAGAGCATAGCTAAAACAACGAGCGGAGAAACTTGAACATTTTGTGTTCAAAAAATAGCCGTTAAAAAATTCTGAAATAAATCACATCGAATGCTCGCATAAAGCACTATGACGGAAAAATACCATTGTTTTGAAAAAGCAAGTAGAACTCGTAGAAAAAATCGGTTTGTCTAAATTGAGGTTTACGGTCAGTGAAAGCCAGGTCCAAAATAGACTCAAATGACAATTGAGTGATTTCTTTCGAACCAAATGAAGGGCAGCAAAGAAATCATTGCATTTTGTACGTAACGAACTGCTCTTCAAAATACCGGTATACGCTTGGCCATATCTCTATTCTCAGTAAAATTGGGCTCTTCCGAAATATTGGAATGCTAACGCTTCTATCCAAATCGAACAGATTGAATATTTAGCGTGGCCTATAGGAAGCCTATGCATTGCTACATAAGTGATGCATAACCAAAATATAATAAAAATATTTGCCTTGAAGTTGTGAAAATAAAACCGAAAAAAGGGACAAAAATTGTAGAACAACCTAATATCTCACACAAGAGAATGATCATGAATGTCTTACACTTGTGTGCATGAGAAATTGGAAGATTTCACTGAAGTATCGATGGATGAGGAATATTGGAGGAGGAATGAAGAACGCCTATAACGGACACAAATGTTGTTTTAGCACAAGAAGTCATTCATATCGTTCAGATAGTTCTCGATATTTCTTGTATTGTTCATCCCCTTTATCTAATTCCCCCCTAATGGATGAATCGACATGAATGACGTAATGTCCTTTCCCTTTCACTGTGGAACAACAATCCCCTCAGGCACTGTTCCCTAAGGGCAAGACAAGGACATTCAATCGATTCCTACCTGTAGTGCATCATACAATGCCAATCCTGCATCTTGAATGGCAGCCTGTCTCAATGCAGTAGAGAAGTTGTAATACTCACTACTATGATGAATGGTATGAAGACCCCACATGAATCCAAACTCTGAACTTCCATTCTTTGTCTTCTCTAATCATCACAAGTAATCAGACCGTGAACGGATCGATGGCCAAGATAGTACATGAAGTCCTGACGAAAGATTCGGTTAGAATATATTTCTTCAGAAATATATCAAGACATACATTCAAATTAGGGGTTCTAAATCGGTAAATTGTCGTGATTGTTCATGTCGCGCGGTTGTCTCACGCCCTAACAGACAACGCATGACGGAGAAGAATGAAGATCAATTGACCGATCTCGAACCCCAAATTGAAATGAAGTAACCTGGAAGAAAAGGCAAAGAATCCAAGTCCATGGTGAATCCCAAGGCAATTGAAGTAGACGAAAGTTGTTCCACACAAAGACATAAAGGAAGATTGCAACTGTTCGACCACCAAATCTTAAGAGAAAAAAGAATAAAGAGAATGAAGAAAAGGATGAGAAATAGAGACTTTCACTTACTTGAAACATTGACTGAGCATTCCAGCACATACAGAAGTTATCGTGTCATTCAATGCAAATCGATCACCATGGCCTACAATTACAATCATTTCAACAATTAACAAATAAATGAGAATAAACACAAGGTGAGATGATTTGCCCACCTGATATGAAGAGGATTGTAAATTCTGCAAGGAGGAATATGAACCACCACGTTGAGACCTGCAACTTATCCATTCAATCAATTAAATATCCCAAACTGTCAAGTAACACTCATCCAAGCAGGAAAGATGAATGACCTCAACATTGTAATTGGGTACATCCTCCAGTTTCTCAACTGCAGTCTCATATGGAGAAATGAGGTAGAAAGCATGTCTCAGATTGGTCCAATCCAATCTCTCCAATAACCTGTGGAATGAAATGATCTCTTGACAGAAGATGAGTACAACCTGTGTCCCAATGAAGTATTAGAGAAGAGTCTGTTTAAGATATCAGTCTGATTGGAAGAGGGAAGAATAGTCAATTCCTCCATTGAACTGTTCATTCCCCTGAAGGGACCAGAAGGGACTTCTGAAGGGAAAGAATCATCTAATGCAAGTAGTGAAAGAAAGGAACTGGAGTGGACAGTTCACAAAAAGACACAAAAAGAGTCCAGAGAAGAAGGAAAAGAGTGACAGTTTCTCCCTCGAGGACAAAAGAGAAACGAGAGTGAAAATAAAGTGAAATGATGGACAGAATGAAAGAGGAGGTGAACGTTCATTGAGACAATCATAAGGTTAAAGATGTTATAAATATGAATGGGACTGTAACCATTTGATGGGTGAATGGTCCATTCTACAAAAGAAGTGAGATATTACGAGAGAATGAAGCGGAAAGTCTTTTTAGGAATGCAAAGGCAATAAAACTAGCACATAACCACCCAATATGAACAATGGAACAAACACAATCCTGAATAGTTTGGGATAACTGTAAAAGATGAAAAGAGAAAGTGCTTCAATTCCAAGAGCAAAAGGCAATTGAGAGAGGGAAAGAGGATGAAGAAGGAACAGGAATGAAACTGTAGAGGGAAAAGAGACGAGATATCAGCTGATGTTATGGAACTATTGAGTCTTTATCCATTATCGTTTATCATCATTTCCATGCACATGTAAATGAACAGAGAACAAGATTCTTTATGTGATGGAATCTCATCAGGGTGACCCTTTCTCTATTCACTATCTGTCATATTCCCTTGTTACCCCATTGAGTCCTTTTGTCTCTTCTACCCAAACAAGAAATGTCTCTCCCTCCTTTATCAAGCAATGAAGACAACGGTAATTGAGCATTCTGATGTGTAATAAAATAGACCGATTCAATTCCTGGGACTGAGAGATACGATGGATAGCAGGCAGATCGGGTATGCAAACACTCGTAGGGAGAAAATAAATAGAAGGCGAAATAAATGAAGCAACGGGTAATAAAGGAGCAAGAATGGATTGAGGCACTTTTAAGAGTCAATAAATATATAAGATATTAGAGTATGATTGCTTCTTATTAAGAAAGAATTTTGAAGAAATGGGCATAATCAACTACATGATAGTTAGAAGATAAACAACAAAAACATAGAAGACTCCACCGAGAATCACAAACAGGGAATAAATAAAGAAGTGCAAAACAATCAATTAGTCTCAGATTACGGTAGTCCTACAGTAAGAATGGGATGAGTAAGAGCCTCATAGCATGCCCAAATTGTTCCTTTTCCAATGGTCTATCAGAGACTGCAGTTCTTGACACTTGGCTTGAGCCTGAAACAAGATAATGATTCCGAGTTGAAAAAGGATTACGGTAGTCACTCACCACAGTTGCGTCCAGACCACTGAACCCACTTTGGAGGTCACTTATTGTCTTTTCTAGAGGATTGGGAGTAATGGAGATGGGCTTGAGTGGCTCCAGCTTCTGAACAGAATACATGGTTACGGTAAATCAACAATGAATCGATACTGACGTTGCTCTCTGGAGTTCCCACGTCGATCTCCTCATCATCTTCGTTACCATTCTCCACAGGCTGCATAGGAGTGAGAGAGGAGAATGATGAATCCTGAGTGGAAAGATTGAAATACTGTACTTGAGGGTGCACCATACCTCAGCAGCCTTCTCCTTGGGTTCAGCAGGCACAGGCTGAAGTGGAGCGATGTTGCCAATGAAGGGCTGAGGAAGGGTCTGTTGTGCAGCCAATCTGTTCAGAAGTTGTTGAGATACGAGGAGAGACTGATGGAACTGGTTATTCTGAACAAAGAGGGTTATTCAAATGAGGATGAAGAAATACTCACCAACAGGAATGGATTCTGTTGGAAGTTGAGTGGAGAAGGGGCCATTTGAGAAGGGACCATAGGAGAAGGTGCAATGGGTGAGGGAGTCATTGTCATTCCTTGTGGTCTCTGAGGAGTTGGAGCAGGAAGATTGGGTGGTGGAGCTGGCTGTAGCCATGCAGGCTGCTGAAAGGACGACGTTACTGTACTCTTGTACCACACCCTACAGTACCCGCTCTAACATACTGTACTCCTACCTTACCTGATTCTCCTTGGAAGCGGGCGAATTCTGCTGTGCCAATGCGGCTGCTGCTGCTTGCTGTTGGAAGGCGAACATAGAGAGATTGGATCTCTGAATGAAATCGGCCAGAGAAGAACTGCCCATTGCTGAAAGGGAATGATTACTGTAGAGTGTGAGGGATACGGTATTGACTAACCATTTGGTCTGATTGGAGTGGCAATCACGGGAGCAACATCAGGATCCTTCTTGATTCTCTTGACTAGAATAGGAGTGCATGCAGTCAGACCATCTGTAGTCACTGTTCTCTTCCTTCCACGTGCAGATGGAGTCTTGGGTGAATCTCAAATAGATAAATACCGTAACTGCTACTATCCATCACAACTCCCACCTCCATCCTGAGGGGATTTCCTTATCTTCTGAGTAACCTTACTGTATGCATCAGCTGATATCTCATGATTGATATGAGCCTCCTGAATGAAATGTCTCTCTTTCTCTGTACTCTCTCATCTTCATTCATTCTCTCGTACCTTGAGTGTCGTTATCTTCAGACATCTTTCGTTGAAAGAATAGTTCAGTCTCAGATTGGCAGTGCATCCACATGGAAGATAGTTCTGATTCGGCCTCTTTCCAACTCCTGAAACAACTTCTACCGTAATCTTTCCCTTCAATCATAGGCATTCAAATACCCTCTGGCGCCAATATTATGATAATGTGTGGTGACAAATGCTTGATGTGTCACTTTGCCTCTGCGGGAGGCCACGCCCCCTTCTCTTTAACTTCTCTTCCCTCTCTCATTCCTTCATACTCTCTCCTTCCACCTGTGACCATCTGCCCCACAAGTCGGGACTAAACGGAGTGAGAGATAATGGAAAGATAAGAGAGTGTAGAGAGTTAGAGACATGTCATCAGTCAGCCAGCTGGATACTGTAGTCCCACCACAATTAGAGGGACCGTAACCACAATTACGTAATGATGCAAGGCCGACTTCCGTTGGTTATAGAGTAATTTGACTGTCCTTGGACATATTTCCCCTCTCGAAAAGCTGGAAGCAGCTGTGAATGAGAAGACAGAGTCTTGATCTCTCATGCAATCAATCAACCACACCCATTTGCATATCGGGAAGGGACCAAATGAGGCGGAAGGGAAGCAAAAGAGAACAAGAATAAGGATTGGAGACAGCCCCCAAGAGAATCCCCCTCCCTTCTCATTCCCTTCTTTCACACCACCACAAACCACAACCATGCAAAAAGAAGTCCCACAGCTGCCTTTCCACTGTGGCAAATGGGACTACTGCCACCCTCTAATTAAGGATTTCCTCCCGTTCACTTCCCTCTCTTTCTCATCCCTCTCCTCTATCCCCATACTCTCTCATCTAATCTCAAGGATATCCCCACAACAGATTGTAGACAGCTGTTCATTCACATTATCAAGCACATTGCGGTGGTCACAAAAAGACTCTTCCCCTACCACTTGACACCAGTCGTTTCCCCATTTGGAAGGGTCTTCCCCCACAATCATCTAAGCCCCCAGATTACATGGGAAGAAGCTGCCAACATGCTGGGAAAGGATTCGGTCCTGGGAAGAATAAAAGTTGGCGGGAAAGAGGCTGGGGCTACAGTATCCCTTCACTTGACACCTACGAGTTGAAAGGGAAGGCCGATTGCGGTAAGATAGAGGCTGACAAGAAGTGAAGAACACCTGCTGGGACAATCAGAGGATGGGAGGGAGGTGATAGTATCTAAGGACATCCCACTATTGACACGGTCCACACTCTTCCCAGCTTTGATCATCCGATCCTCGAGGGATAAACATTGACTACTGACCTCTTCTTCGGGGAGTTCCATAGTGAGCACAGTGGTAGACGATGTAACGATAACGGAACAATTCATTTAGACTTCCATCACTCTCCTGAATACAATACAATCAAAGATTTCAGACAAGACAATGAACCTTGAGCATTTCAGACGAGGCCACTCTGAATGGATGATGATACTCCAACATCCATTGTTCTAGGGCAACTCGGAACTCGTCAAAACTGAAAGTTGTAATGTTTAGTGGAGGGACTTCAAGTGAACTAAAAAGGAAAGAAAATAATTAAGAACAATGCCAAAAAATGTGCATTTTGTATTACCTGTTGTATTTTGCTTCCATGAAGATCGTTGGTTGTCCATGAGAGACAGGGGAAGGGCCATCACTCGTATCAGAATGATCAATGTGTGAAGATGAAGAGGATGACGAGATTCCCTGTATAGAGTCGCAGATTTTCGCGTAGGGAGGCATTTGAAAAGGCGGGGAAAATATGGTCGGCACGTTACCAAATATACTCCCGCAACGAAAGTACCGTATTATTCGTAATCAATAACAGTGTTTATGGATTGAAATTATAATTATCGATTAATATTACGGTACTTACTCGAACTTTCAAACACATTCTTGGTTCGGTGTCAAATGTTAGGCGGTGAAACGCTGTGAGTCAATCACTTACAGTATCCCCCTTCTCCTATTTCACTTAACTTCAAAGATTCATGCATTGTTTGTTCCCATCCAAGTAGTCCACGCTTTGTCTTTTCTTTCAAAGGAGTCACCGTATCCCCTTATCAAGGTCAATGCTCTCCATTCAATCCATGTGACCCAATGACCAAAGTCCTTACCGCAACCTAGCCTTCATCCCCTCCCTACAGTATCCCTACCGAACCTCATCATCATCCGATCTGACTGGAGACTTCTTCATCGACTGTCTCTTCTTCTTAGTGGATAGTTCCGTTGGTTCAGATGGTACGGTAGCGGATATTGGCTGAGTGGGTGAAGGGAAAGAAGAGGGTTCCTCAGTCTGAAGGATCAATGAGGAGTCAGAAGGTGAAGACTGTACCTTGATGGTGAGAGGCTGCATGGTATGGATGTAGATGGAAGAATCCTCCGACATTCTGAAAGGAATGAAGACGATGTCACGTAGACAGAGGGTGTCACGTAGGAAAGAGAACTGCACGATTGAATTGACAAAATGAAATGAGGAAAGGATCGAGAGATCAAGAATTGAAGATGACAATGGCACGTAGACATGTTTTGCATTGCATAAGTGAACGAGGGGACATGTGCATAAGAGGGACTGTATCTGAGTTGAGGGATTAAGGGAAGGGATGAAGGGATGAGGGAAGGGAATGACAGAGGACCCAAGGTACAGTATACTGAATGAGGCACTCGACTGACAAGAAGATTGAGGAAGTGTAGTGTGAACAGGTAGAGGGAGAGGGAATAGGATGGAATGATTAGAGTGAGAGGATATGCCAATGGGTACAATATAAGGAAGAGGCTGTGAGAGGGAAAGTAGCAGTCTGGGAAGGAATGTTCCCTTTGGCTTCATTGGTATGTCTGGTCAAAGGACGGATAATCCCGATATGGGCGGCGTCCATTGACTGTCACTGTACCTAATCAATCCATTGCGGCCCCTTGCATGACTGAATATGGCAGATGAATGAAAGGAGAACAACAGATGACAGAGAGGCCTACAGGCAAGGACATTACATCACAGTCACTCACTACAGTATAACAGATGGAGGACAAGGACGAAGACTTCCGGTGGATAGTGAGAAGTCTTGAGGACTGGAGATCAAGAAATGAAAGAGGGAAAGAAAAGAGAATGAAGGGGGAAGCGACTGGCTCTTTATGGATAGACGTTGTTTTGGAGGGTGGCATTATGGATAAGAGAGTATTGGGATCAGAGAGGAATAGAGAAGAAAAGGAATAGGGAGAATAGATAAGTAAGAGAGACAAGAGAGTAAGACAGACTACGAGTTGCGCAATGGAAGGGGCCTCCTCGAGAATGACCCGGGAACAGTCGGGTGGGCGGAGTCTATGAGGGAGAAGACTGTATAGAGGGACAGCCGGGTAAAGAGGTTGCAATAGAATGAATGCAATCGAATCACAAGGGAGAAGTACGAATAGGGGAACGCCTTTTTGGAATTGAAGTGCGTCTTTTCTGTCTCTGAGCATTGGCGAATCATTCTCCATCGGTCATCATAGACAACCGATCGGTATGAGAGGACATTTCATTCCATAATTGAATGCATAGTAGGAATGGAAGGAATGAAGTGGACTGGGAAAAGAATCTCTCATTATGACGACTGATTCAGTTGTGGGGAAGCGGTGTCTTGTGTGTGTCACTGGGTAAAAAGAGTGGGAATGAGTATGGATAAGGGAATGGAAGAATGAGTAGGGATCTATGAAGAAGGAAGTGTCTCTTGTACAACAAAAGGAATAGAAATGACAACGGCAAAGGCGCCAAAGGAAGAGAAGAAGAAGGAAAAGGATCACATTCAAATGAAAGAATCAAAAGGGAAGAGACTGTAATGAGAAGACTCGAGTATAATGTGTCTATTGCATCAGAGATTGAAGGATCAATAAGAGTCCAGAGAGGCATTCCTAGTGGGAATGAGACCTCTGACAGTTACTGTCTGACAGTCCTTGCCTCTATTCATATCCTATTCAACCCTCTCTATCCCCTCAAAGAGACATAAAGAGGGCGGGAGATGAAGAAGAAGCACGGATAAAGCAGTTAACGAATATGGGCAAGGGGCCAATGGATGGTATTTGAATGAGGAAACTGTCAAAAGAACAATTGTGTAAGGGAACGAATAACTGAAGATGATTAGATAGGAAGAAGATAAGGGAAGAGATACTGTTTACTGTGCATTGGGAATAGAGACAGACTCAATGGGATGGGAAGACTTCCCCTTTCATGGGCAAATGGATGATCAGTCCTTCCCCCATTCATGACTTGTAGGGACAGTTTAAATAACATCGAAGTGCATTCAGTTTCTGCAAGTCATTAGGAGAGGTTGCTTATCAGTGGCAAGATATAACCGCTCCGAATGACAGATATGAGGAATGCTCTTAGAGATTCATTATACGGTCCCTAATGACTTGTATTGCAAGACTGTATGAGTCCAATCAATGAGAGGGGGGATCAGTGCTTACAGACAGGGGGCTAAGTCGATATGACGGGATCAGTCTCCCACTCTCTTCCCTCTCTCCTTCCTCTTCCCGCCATTGCAGGTTGTCTTCAATGGATGCCATCTGCACTTATTCTGCATGGTAAATGGACAAAAGAGGGAACAGTCATCTTCTGAAGGGAATCTTTACTAGGGAACACATTAGGATATTTATAACCACCCCAAACAACGACATCTTTCTAAATGAGAGGCGACCGCTCCGAATAGATTGGGGAGGTTATAAATTCCATAATACGTTCCCTAGTCTTTACTACTGAGAGAACCCTTACTTGAATTCTAGGGATTCAAAATCGGTCAATTTGTCGGCATTCTTCTTCGCCGCGCGGTTGTTTCATTCCCTCATAGACAACACGCGGCGTAGAAGAATGACGACAAATTGAGCGATTCACTGGTGAATACGTCAAATGAGAGATGAGAAGGATGATCAGAATAAGGATTTACATGGAAAAGAGACAAGGATTAATGAGAAGATATTAGTGTGAGAAGTGACGATTATTCCCACAAAAGAAGTCTTCCCTTCTCATTTTCAATTTCATTCTCACTCATTTTGAAGAGATGACAAAATACAAATTCTCTTCATATTCACTATCATTTGCATAAAAACGAGATCATTATCCAAAGTGCAGAATGGAATAAGTGTGATGAGATCCGTTATATTGCTCATAGTCATAACTAGGGAACGGAATCCAAGCAGAAGTGCACATTTCTGTCGTCTCTTTTCCTCGGAGCGGTTATCTCTCTCAGGTGATGGACAACCTCTCGGAGGGGATTATATGAAGGAAATGAGCACTTTTGCTTAAATTCGGTTCCATAGTCATAACTATAGTCAACTCTGTTAGTCTGCAGAAATGTATTTCCTTCACATTTTGTTTCCCTTTTGCGTTGTTTTGTAGCACGTGCAAATTATGTGAACACTTCACTTGTACGCATTACTCACACCATATGATTATTCTGTCACAATGCATACCAACAACTGAAACCTTCTCTATTTCATCATAATTCTTCTCTCTCAAACAGTTCCTTTTCATGTCCAAAAGGCTCTTTATCCATGTTTATCCAATCTTCCGCTCCCTTATTCACGTTGTCTTTTCCTTTCTGTTCATCCCTCTTCCTATTCTTTCTCTACCTCTCAACACCATTTCCAAGCCTCTCAAATACTTTCACTTCCCTTCTTAGCCTCGATTCCCGATACTCTCAATTACCGTAATCGATGGTTCTTCTGTTCGGGAGTCCCTTCCCTTCCCACAGTGGCGTATCCCATGTGACACATTACAATTGACAATGGTTCTATGCAGGAGATGTAGGTAGCAATGGTGATTACTCATCACAGGGGAAGGTACTACTCCCAATAGTATTCTCCGCTCTGCTTCACTCACAACTCTTCTCTTCTGATACTTGTCTTCAAGGGTACTGTATCTATCACTAACTGTCTTCATGATTACTGTATCTATCACAGACTGACTAATATGCTGTTCTCCCCCTTCTGGAATGCCTCTGTCACCCATATCTTCCGACCCTCAAGGGAGCACTTCCCCCTCAGTCTGCGCTTCGTCATAATAGGCCTCTTCTGTTAGCCGTCACTCATTCTGATCTGTCTGTCTCCTCTACTTCTCTTTCCCTCTCTCTTCTTCTTTTCCCATCCAAACTTCCCCATCATACTCAAAGACACTGCTCAAATCCCGAATATGTCCCCTTCTTCCGAATACTTGACAGATTCTCTGCAGTCAAGTTGACAAGCATGGCATCTCCTTGTCAGAAGCCTCCTCATACAGTATCCATCCCCTCCTCCTTTCCATAAGCTCTTCCTATCGTGGGACTCCATGCCACATTCTCTTCGTTCTCCTTCTGCTTCCTCTCCTTGTTTCAATTCTTCCAATTGCCCCAATCTCTTCCCTTGTACTCTTCCCACACAAACTGACGAGTCGTTCCTTGACGATAGAAACATGCAAACGGGCGTGAGTTCAACTCCCTTCTCTTCTCTCCTCAATGCTCCTCTGAATCCTCCTCTGGTGGTAGCTACTAGAGTGTCGCATGCGGTCTTTCATTAGGACTTTGGTTGACTTGTAAATCAGTCTTTAGGACTTTCATTAGGATCTCAGTGAAAGTCCGAACCATTAGAATCATTCTGATATTAGGGTGTTCCATCTCAGTGAAAGTCTTTGTGCACTCACCTTTTTCTTATCCTATCTTCCCTTAAAATTGAAGGTAGCTTCTATGCAAAATATTTGTAGGTACCCTATATCAGACCACACCTATTCGCACCTCCTTTGGATTATTAC
>JACMIF010003809.1:0-13695 GCA_014805445.1 Diplogasteroides magnus | reverse complement strand
CAGGAAAAAAATCAGAATTTAATTCGAAAGTTTGCCACCTGGTGCCGCCCCACCTTGATTTTGCTTGAGATGAAAAAATAATTTTTCTTAAAAGAATATGTTTACTAGGGGGTTCTAAATCATTAAATTTGTCCTCATTCTTCTCCGCAGAGTGATTGTCTATCAGTAGGCGAGGCAACTGCGCTCCGGAGAAGAATGACGGCAAATTTACCGATTTAGAACCCCAAATGATTGCACTCACCCCAGAAAGGTATTCCAAGCGTGAAAGCCGACAGTGAGACATGACAAAGGATTGAGTTCCTCCTTTCAGATCACTCCTCTTTTTATATTCAAAGTGTGCAAACCGTGAGTTCACCCTTTTTCCTATTCTTATTCACCATCATTTATCGCCGCATTGAATCATCAACGAGCTCACAACGTTGGAGGAAGAAAGCAAGCCGTCTTTCACTTCCATTTTGTTTCTTCTTTCCACCCACGGAAATGTTAGGATAATACTGTATAACAGGCACTAAGTCTAACAATAAGTGGATGAAATGACCCTTAGCACAGAATATTTAATCTGTCGATGATCAAAAGTAGGCTATGGATATGTATTTCCGAGAATGGTGAAAATACCGCATATCCAGAAGTTTTATTAGAGACGCAATCTTCGAGCTATGACGTCATGAGTCGCCAAATCGGCTTTTAATCGAATCGGAGTCCGATTATCGGACTGCAAATAGAATGTTATGCGAAAGTTATGAAAATTACTTTTATCAGAGTGTTCATAACAAAACTGGAAAAATAATGAATGGTTGTGTTAGGTGAATAACGACGAATTACTTAGGTAAGAAAAAAACCTTTTGTCAATCTACAAGTTTGACGTTATAGTGGTACAAAAAATGTAGCGGACAAGATTTAACAACTCAATTAGGATGCTTAATATCCATGCCAGTCCATGTACTCAGCTCGCTTGTAGATCGAATACGACAATGGAAGAGAGACGATGAATCCGATAGCTGCTGCATTCCAAACGAGTGGTGGCCTTAAAGGTAATCATCACTAGCATGCATATTATTGGGTAACCGAGCCAGGGAAGATGGCTCCGATGACTCCCCATTCCGATTTCCGTCGGATAACAGGCATAAACATATTTCACGCACAATTATATGCAGTTTGTGAAACACATTTTATTTCGGGATCACGAAATTTGCGCACAGACACTTCTGCACAAGACATTTCAGTACAATTCATTACTCCTTCCGTTTTCATTTTCATGTAATTCTGCCAACATGAAACTTGATGCCCTTGACGAAACAAACAACTTTGTTGCCTACGGCAAAACGTGAAAATGAAAACTAAACGAGTTATTCAAGAACGGCATTTGAAGCTTCCGGAACACATTAATCCAAAAATAATCAGCCGGTGCGAAAAATCGCAAAATAGAGAGAGAAAAAACAGCTAGATTAATTCAAATGATTTTTTAAAAATTGTCTATTCTTCCATTTTAGTGCACAAAAATAGGCTGCCGCAATGAATTTCGTTGCTTGATGAAAGGACACTACGTAAGACATTTTGACTACTTTATGGGTTAAGTTTCACAGTTCCTAAGAATAAAAGTCACTTCATTTTATTGGAACTGTGAAACATAACCCATAAAGTAGTCAAAATGCCAACCATAATGGAAACAATCCTTCAATCACGAAGAGATCAAAACTAACATTGTGAATATAATATCCTTGGGGCAGCACACGAATTGATTACACCCATAGTTTGGCGGACAACTCCAATACAATTGTGAGGGTCTGAAAGCATAAACTGTTGGTATATATTCCTGAAACATGGGGCTCGCGGGGAAAAGAGCGTGATCTGGGAGAGAAAGAAGCAGAGAAAGGAGATATATTCTGAAAGTTTGATTTGAGTTTTGATGCTCTATTGCGACAAATCACACGCGCGATCATTTACAAGAAACCCGGCAGCTTAAACTTAGAATCCATTGTGCGATCTGAAACTCCAGAAACAACGTTATGTGACGGAGCGCTTGTGATTTGGCACGGTAAGAGCATCCAAAGCCCAATTTAGCTTTTCCCCCTTTCTCTGCTTTACTCTCCCAAATCACCATATTTTCCAGGACAGCCTGAGGTTTAGGAATTTAGAAAATCTAATCTATTACCGTGATCAATTTTGAAAGGATAGCTTTGCTGTGCGAATGTCTGCCAATACCGATAAGCTGCTGTTGCACCTTAAATAAATACAGCATAAATTTCACAAAAAAAGGATTCGGCATTTCGATTACAGCCTATGCTATTATTCATTTAATCCGAACTGAAAGTCAACATCTATATATTGAGCGTGAAACCTATTCAAAATCATGGCTAATGGTCAGAGAAACGACGAAATAGCACGCCAATTTGAGAGTGCACAGTCAGCCACAGTAATAACCATACTATAACAAGTAACCGACGTCAATTCGTCTTCTCCTTGTTCTAGGTCAGCTTTATCCGAATGGAAGCATTTGAGGATAAATGACGACACAACAATTGAAATGTACATTGCAATGCTGACAGAATGAATCATAAAATGCATTCCATCTAGTGTGGGACAGAGATGACCGTTCCAATGAGAGCGCAGAGAGGCCGAATGCACGATGGGATTCACGCTGCCAAGAAAACTATGTAATCTGTGGTGTGATTTACCTAATTTTGCAGAAATTTCCGTTTACCACAATTTTCTTTAGGCTCAGTGTATTATGCGACAACCTAATAATCGACGATATACCCTCTGTGAAACATAATAGTAAAAAAAATGGCAACCATAACAGGCAGATATTATCCTCTAGATGGGACTAGCCAACCAAGAGGAGTATGGCTACATAAGGAACGTCTCGATCAAGGATTCAACACTCGGTCAATTTTCTTGGGAGGACTCACTACAGAGAAGAATTGCGACGGAATGTTTATGACTAATCGAAGACTGCCCTTGATCCCCAGAGCGTATGTTCTGACACGGATAAATAATGTATCTTTTTTGCAAAACTCACAGGCAAAAGAGAAGATAAACGCCGACTGCATTGCTATCACAGACGCAACGAAACTGCCACCGAGACCTGTTAGAATATTGCACGTTCTGACCATGATGACTCTGAAATTATTTGCATCAATGGACGGGCCGGTAATTGAAAAGCATACATCCACTGAAAAAAATTAAATATGATTATTTCATATTATCCCACGTTACAGAAGACTTCTTGGCAAATCAACCCAAAAGGTACCAGGATGGCTATTAGTGTGGACCGATCGAGTAGTGTTCATTTATTTTCTGGTCATTTCATTTTGCTTTCCGGTCGGCTTTTCAGACCGCTTTTCTCGGGTACCCGAGTAATGGAATGCATCCGATATCCGAGAGAACCGACTTGAAAAGACGACCGGGAAAATAGGAGAGAATGACGCGAAAACGAACATTACTACCTGATCAGCCCACACTAATGGCTATGCTCCAACCACATCGATTCGTTGCGAGACCAGATAAGGTCATGAGAGAGAAGAGGGATATGTCGTGAGAATCGAGCGAGAATGAGAGAGTATGTTCTAGAGATGGCAGATGGATCATGAGAGTGCATTCCATCTCTTTGTGCCCTCTATCGTGCGCTCGTGTCTGGCGCATGGGGACGACCTCACGATGGAGAGCGCAGAGAGACGGAATGCACTCTCTCGATCCATCAGCCACCCCTAGTATGTTCGATCCCCAGCCTCAGAACATTTAAATATATCGTCTGAATACAGAGGATGCAACGGTCAAACCTTTTCCTACTTATAACAAGTTAACACTAGGAACTAGCGGACGACGAATATGTACTTCCCGATACTCAGAAATAAATCAATGTAGGGACCACTCTGACGAAGAGAATGCATAGCCAGGGGCGAGATATAAACAAGAGGGAGAGGGAGTCCGATAAAATGCGGAGAGAATGAACAAAAGATTCTTTAATCATCAAGTGAATTACTTAATGTGCAAAAAAATAAAGCGAAAGCGAAGGACTGTAAATTACAGACATCAATTACACCGCGAGAATTAGCACAGGGGAAGATTAATTTTGAATTTGGCACCAAGTTTCAAATTCTGGCGGGAATTGAAGAGAGTGAGGGAGGCGGAGGCAAGGGCTATCTTGGAAACTGGCGTGTCGAATGGAGATAAGAGAGAGAGGAGCGTTCACTGGTCCACCACTGAAAAATGATACTTTTTCGATTATTTTGAAATTGTGCCTTAGATATTTGAGCTATGATGTTGAATTTTTCGCTGAGCTCGTCGTTATTTAGCCATCATGTCATACATGCCCTCTCCTGGGTCTATTTTCCCCGACATCTCAAAATAAACGGTGAACGCCAATGGAAATATGTTTCAGGTCTACGATTTGACTTCCCAAATATGGTTCATAGCGGTGAACGGCCACTTGGCTCTATAAGAATAATACAGATAACCTACAAATCAGAACATTTCGTAGAGCTTCGAACTAGTATGTAGAGTAGTCACAATACATTTATCGACTAATGATATATGCTTGTCCTTATTCTCGCACTCTAGGAGTCCACCTAATAACGTCACTATACCCATCAATCAATAAATATCCATTCAATGTATTCTCACAAACTAAAAGAATGATATTCTCAGAATATGAGTCTCTCATTATATGGCTATGACGTCAACAATCGATACTCTCGTTGCATCTTGATTGCATAATCTCACCGGGAGTCCTCGTGACGACGGGCTTCAGCTTGCCGTGGTCGAACTCGGACACCATGTCCAGCGTCTTCTGGCGAGCGATATCTGCAGGGATTTGAATTTGAATTTTCCCGAGAAAATTTGGATTTCCCGCCCGATTCAGGATAACCAACCTTCCTTGCTCGGCAGCACATTCTTCTCGACGGTGGAGATGGTGCGCAGTTTCTGCAAGGGAGATTAGTAGATCATTAGACGATTAGTTATCACCACGAAGCATTTAGTTCATTGTAGCAGGAACTTGGGTTTCTAAATCGGTAGTCAAATTCATTTCTGATTCTTCCATTCTCCGGAAAGATGTTGTCTCTACGAGCGATGGAAAACCGCTCCGCGGAGAATGTAAGAATCAGAAATAAATTTTATTACCTATTTAGAAAACCTAATAGGAACGTTGGAGGATGCAACGATGTTCATCATTCGCAATGCCAAAGGGAGTGTATTTAAATTATGGACGCTGAGAGCGAATTCAACCAAAATTCGCCCTGCTGACATAATTTGTTGCATCGCTGAAACTCATTTGCATCCAATCATCTATGTATATGTTGTTGACAAGCAGTCATCCAAATCAAAGGAATGATTTTAGCTCTTCCGGCAACTTCAATTTTCTGACTCAACTAAACATGAAACAATACTATTTTAGTTCGGTAATTGTCGAGGGGGATGATGACCGACCCAGTCGACTAAGCACTGCTAACTTAGTAAGCAGCTGCCCATTACCGTACCTCAGACGAGAACTTCTCAATGCCCTCCGTCAGTTCCTGGTGCGTCTTCTCGGCGACGATGTCTGCAACATTCGAAGATGAATTTTCCCGTCAAAATTTAAGCGTGTGGCGCCAAATTCGAAAAGTGCCACCACTCACCCTCTTTGCTGGGCAGGACGTTCTTCTTCGTTGTCTCGCAGTGCTTCAGCTCGACCGCTTGGCTGGTGACAGCCTGACAAACAAAATGAATTTTGAATTCTCCCTCCAATGTCAGCGGAGCCGAAAGGTGGGGTCTTGTGTACCTCAGCGATGTCGGTGGGGATCTTGGGCAGCTCGGAGAGGGGAGTGGTGGCCATGGCTAATCGATTTCGGAAGATACTGTAAGAGCCGATATTGATCAATTGGATTACCATAGGCGACGATCGATTGGAATGAGAAAATGTTCTGCACGACAAATAATATATTCCGGAGTAAAAATAAGCGCGCGAATATAAATGTAATTCATAAAATTCGTTTGGCCAAAGAAAAACTTATTGCGATAACAGAAAGTGGAATAGAGAAATGGAGAAAGAAGTGGTCGCATGAGGCCAGTAAGGTTGGCAGTTTGTATGCGACACCAGTTATGTTTCACGGAAGTTATATATCTTTGATTTATAAAGCCAGTGAAACATAATCGATTTCGCATGCAAACTGCCAACCATAGAGGCCAGTGTCATGGGCATTTGCGCTATAACAGGGAACCAGGTACACTGCAATAAGGGCGGCCGATTCCCCGCCGATTCTGAAGAATGAGGAAGTGAAACGGGCAGGGAGAAAAAAGGAGGATGAAATATGGGCGTTCGCTCTGTATTACTCACTCTCCTGGGAAAGGGCCAAGTGAATCGGTGAGAGGGCCAGACAGACAGAGCGCGTACAGGGAGAGGACGAGGTAGAGAAGCAGAAGAAGAAAGGGAAAATGGAGAAGAACAATGTGAATCATGAAAATATTGCAGAGAATGTGACTAAGTGGGAATAGATGAAGACGATGGAAGAATTCAGGAAATGGAATGTTACAGATTTCATAAGATGTAGTGAACACTTTTCTTGGGGACAAAGCTTCGTCTTGGACAATAGAGTCCTTGAAGCGACCCGCGAAGGGCACTCGATTTCTCAAACTCATGCGGTTGTCCATCAAAAATGATTGACAACCGCTCGAACATGAGTTTGAAAAAAAATGCACTTTGAGAGCCGATTCGAGGTCTCTACTGGACAAAAATGCTTGAACAAAATGGAAATGTGGAGCTTTTACGTAGATGAAGTTCGTCTGTTCAGATATGCTTCAAAATGAATTATTAGAGGAATTGAAACGGCCAGAGATGCTTACCCTGCGATTGTCATTTCAAAACAGCCACAAAATTAAGGAGTTAATTTTCATGCTACATAGGTAGTCGTGATAGGAACCTGGTTGATGCCAAGATGTCGTTGTACTCCATTACAATATTATAGGTACAAAAAGGCATGATTCAACGGCGGATTATTAGTTGAATAAATTATCGTCTAAAGCGTCCGGTGAATGGGTATACAACAGGTGTTCAAAATCGGTTAATATGTCGTCATTCTTCTCCTCAGCGCTGTTGACTCGTGTATTGTGTATCGTGGTTGACTCGTGTAAATATTGTGTAATTGATGGAATAGTTTTAAAAATTTCATAAATATTTAGATTTTAGAAATCTAATTTTTCCTCACATTAAATATACTTTTGTGTTATGAGGAATTGTTCATACTCATCTTTGAGGTTGTCAGTGCATAGCCGCAGAAGATTTTTTTACAGTCAGGTGCATCATTGGCCGCCTTTTTGGTGTCAGAAGGTTCTCTATTCAAGGAGAGCGGTGTATTTGAACAGAAATGTGCCAGGAACAGCGGACTACTCTTGAATTGAATTATCCCGATCGTGAATCGGAAACGAGATGCTCAGGTTGTCCTTTACCCAGGGGAGGAGCGCTCGAATGGTGAGCCCAGCGAGCAATCCTATTATTGGGTAAGCGAGCCAGGGAAAATGGCTCCGATGACTCCCCATTCCGATTTGGGTCGGATAACAGGCATAAACATATTTCACGCACTATTGCATGCAGTGTGTGAAACATATTTTATTTCGGGTTCACGAAATTTGTGCACAGACACTCTGCACAAGACATTTCCGCACAGCTCATTATTCCTTCTGTTTTCATTTTCATGAAATACTACCAGCATGAAAGTTGATGCTCTTGACGAAACAAACAACTTTGTTGTTTACGTCAAAACGCGAAAATGAAAACTAAACGAGTTATTCCAGCATTTGAAGCTTCCGGAACACTTTAATCCAATAATAAAGCCTTTAGGCTAAAGGCTCTGTACCTGTTTGGAAGTGTCGCGACAACTGTGAAATCGTCCCTTTCTAGCGCCGCTCTTTGTCCAATCGCTGTGACCCAATCAATCACTACTCTGTCTGCCCTCCCCTCTTTCGTAGTCTTCTTTCCACCCCTTTACACAGTTCAATTCACAGAATGGACGGGCTTGTTCACTCGCCTTTCTCTTAAGCTTTTTCATTAAATCTTCGAAGATTATTTACGAAAGTTCCAATCAAGAGTATAAAATTTTCAAATTTTATGGTGCTCTTCCCATATTTTTGCATATCTTTGTTACAATTCATGCCGTGGCGATAACATAATACATAGCTGAGAGGTTGGCAGTTAGGGTGCGAAATCGGTTACTTTCGGGCGAAGCATAATCGATTTCGCATGCAAACAGCTAGCCCATGTAAATACAGTCACTGAGGGTATGTGGACCAGTATTATTAAAGGTAGAAAGAATAGCAAAGTTCATTGCTTGTCTCTGCGCACTCATTCACCCGATCGTCTCTAGTTATTTTATACGGACGCGCGATGGAGAGAACAGACAGATGGAATGTAGTGTTTCAAAAACGGTAGAGGTATTCCGAGTGAACGGCCGGTATACAGCCCTCTGGCCGGAAATAGCGTGGAAATGAAGAGAGTCAGCGCACCTCCCTCACTTCATTTCTAGCTATTCCTAGGCCGAGCGCGGCGTTCACTCTCTCAAAATATACACTATTTCTGGTCAGAGGGCGGTATACCGGCCGTTCACACGGAATACCGCTACCGTTTTTGAAACACTAATGGAATGCACTGTGCCATTCATTCTGCCTTCACTATCCAGTATCGACATTACTCACATTTTTATTTCAGTTCCCTACACGAACTCGTTCCATGGACCCACACTCCATGAAATCTCCGACGAATTGGAAGACAACGAAGAAACTCTTATGAAGCAGAAGTGTGTTTATTCTTATATTTTTTTATCTTTGCGAGGAAGGGGAGTGTAGGGTTTCTACATCGGTTCGTCTCTCGTACATTTCTCCTTCGTGTAATTAACTCGGAGTTGTTGCCTATCGCTCGTAGAGACAACGGCTCCGTGGAGATTCGACGAATGAGAAATGCGCATTACTATAATATATGAGCTGTACAGACGATGGACGGATTCGCTACTATTGTCTCCCGAAGAACGGTGTACCTGTGTCCGTTCCTCCACCTCCCCCTCCTCCAACTACTCCCATCTCAGACAAGAAGGTACGATAATTTGCGCCATAGTGATGAAATGGACAGATGAGTATTCTCGAGTTGGCAGTTTGACTACAATTTGTGTCATGTTTTTGTTTGTTTTTGAGACTTGTCATGACTGGCCTGTAAAGAGAATAAGGCATGGCCATAAGAACCATGAGAAGAAAATGAAACTGGTCAGTTGGTGATGTATGAACTATGGTTGGCAGTTTGACTAGGTTTACGGATATGTTTCGCAGTGGCTACATATATTGAATTTATAAGAGCTGTGAAACATATCCGAAAGCCTAGTTAAACTGCCAACCTTAGTATGGACAATAGATGCTGACTGATTCAGAAGAGAGGGAGAGTTTTCAATAGATAATTTTCAATAGATATTTGGTTCTTGAGGTGATCGCTCTGCTGGAGTTGGTCGAAAAGGAAACTGGGGTCAAACCCAATGTGGGATGACTCATCTAGCCCTCATCAAGATGATCATTCGCCATTGGAATAAGTTGCAAGTCAAAGGGGCCAAACTTTTTCAAAGTGAGTCTTTTCACTCTCTATTCTCCTCCTTCATTAGTCGTCTTTAGAGGGAGGGCTATTGTCCGTCCCAGACCTTCTCAAAGAAGTGACGCTCTCGAAAATCAAGGCGGCCGAAGGCCGTTTCTGGGGCGAGGGGTCCTCTCTCATGCCGAGAAACGACACGGCATCATCAGCAATGGACAATTGCCGTTGCTCCAGTCTGACAATGGCCTTCATTGTCTTGAGACCACCTTGGTTCATCTTTCGTAACTTGTCCATAACCTAATGTGCTCATAATATTCTGTGAAACATATTCTCTGTGTGAAACATATTCATAGAAATGGTTTTTTGATATTCCGTGTGAAATAAATTACGAAATCATTTCTTTGCTGGTTAGAGAAATTCCATCTTGACGAGAGAGCATGGGAACTGAAGAGAGACAGAGAAATAGATAAAAAGGGGGGGGGGATAACGAGGTGGCCGTCTCCAGAACGGCATTACTACTAACAATAAGATTGAAAAATGCACTTTACATATATGTTAGTGTTGAGCATATCACTGGTAACTCCAGTGGTTCAGAGGAACGGACGCCATGCCCTTCCCCTTGCACCACTGCAGTGGAAGGTCCTTCCTCACATTGGTAGGTTTTTGCCCTTTTGTCAGGATTGAGCGGTCTTAATCCCTCCCTCTCAGTGAACCACTGCAGTGCCAATGGTTTGCACAACACTAATATATGGCATCTCCCATGCTTTCCTCAATTTGTCATCAACTGAACTTTGCGCGACTGTCCTCTTATCTGTTGGATTGTGCTGAAGTGGGGGGAGGGGGGGGTGTGAACAGCAGCCGCGCCTTGAATCATTGCACAATAAAGGTGAATTGGACAAAGAGTGAAGTGATGTGATGGCGCTTCTGTACATTTCACCATTATTGCGCAAAAGTAGATGGCGCAGTTTTTGTGCGTTCGAAGACCGAACTTCGGACGATAACAGCGTTATGATCATTTGGGAACCTTGGCGAGATGAGCCGAATATGTGTTGCGGGCTACTATTTTTCAGAATTATATTTTGTTCATTTTACCTTCAAATTTGTATTCCCTATCCCAAGATCCAAACAGATCAGGATGGTCGGGCTATGCTATTCCGGTAGATATGTATTTATCTGGCAAACCATGACATCTGAATCCCAACTCTCGTGTACATCGGTCAGGTTAGGGCGCGAGGCTGATCCGGGCTGCAATACCCTGCAACAGCGGGGTTTAGGCGAGACGAGGAATGGAAGGCCCCCTTTGGGGTTCCAAATCGGTAAATTTGTCTTCATTCTTCTCCGGAGCGCGTCTGTGTCTTTCCCTGAGAGGCAACAGCTTTGCGGAGAAGAATGGCGACAAATTTTTCGTTTTGGAACCCCTGGTCCCCGGTATCGTTGGTTCTGCATAATTGTGTACGAAACAGGTACAAGTGATTTCTCCTTGTTTATTGCATACGTTTTGTCAGCATGGCGCTTTGACTTGCGCGGGAGTTCCGTTTCGTCGAGTGATAAATGCAATCATTGTCTGATAAATACTAGCCATGTGGTGCTCGTCACTTATAATCGTCTGCTTTGTTGTTTCTGCAGGTTTGGACCAGTTTCCTGCAATAACTACATATGTTTCACATATTTTACAAATCTTTACAGTTCGTCGTGTATTTAGTGTGTAGGTATCAAAGACTCTGAAACGAAACAAAGATTCGAATCAGTAAGTACATTCTGTTTCTCTAGAATAATTTACTACGAGCTAGGAGTTCTCACAGTGAAAGAGAATTAACTTAATGATTTGAATAGATACTTTTAGCGGCCTCTGTCCAGTAAGTAGTTATATGCATGCTTAAGTACAATCATCTTGCCCTATCAACTACTCCCTCTGGCAGGATGGCAAGTGCTACAGGGTTGCTAACGTTCATTCGGTAATTTACATTTTTACTATTATTTAACAATGTCGCAGTCAGTCGTACTACAGTGAGTTAATGCAAATACCACCACACGTTGTAGCTTTTTAAAAAAAGAAGCGGCCTCAGGGGTTAATGAACCGATGAACCGTTTTCCTTCAGGGAAATGAATTTGCAAGGAGAGAAGATAGAGTGATATATGTGTTTAGAAGCAAAGAAAAAAACTTTATCAACTTTTCAAGCGTCTCAAAGACACTCCGGGCGCCTTCATTATTAGTATACTTTTCACTATTTTGGAGGAATTGATCATAGGCAGGCATCGTGATTTGGCATACAACCGGGGAGAAAATGACTGGGGGAGCACCGGCCTCGAACCCTCTGCAAGAAACTGCATCAACAGTTGCCCTCCTCAGTGCATGCGCATGATAGGAATAGAACTAACTTTACCTTCTACCTTTAGTATTCATGCAATCTGAACTGAAAGTGAACGTATATATGCTGAGCGTGAAACATATTCAAAATTATGCCTAAAGGTCAGAGAAAGGCCGAAATAGCACACAAACGGAGAGAATGCGTAGGAAGAAATAAAGAGAGGGTTCGTACTCAGTATATCAGTTCAGTTTACGTGAATAATCTCATGATTTGATTCAGATCTCCTTCGTGAGAGCGCTGAAGCTGTGTCAGGACGAGAATGCAACACTTCCATCGCTGCACTCGGCAGCTGTGAGTTTTGCTTTGTCAGTTACGTAGCTCAAATGGATCCATCGAAGGATGTATTATTGCGGAAAACGAACTTGGCATACCGACTACACACACTCCATCTGGCTGACGACTGTGCACTCTCAAATTTGCGTGCTATTTCGTCGTTTCTCTGACCATTAGTCATGATTTTGAATAGGTTGCACGCTCAGCATATAGAGGCTGGCTTTCAACTCCGTTTACCACAATAATAGTGATGCCGATAGAACGCTATTATTGGGTTAAAATGTTCCGAAGGCGAGCAATGCCGCCCTGGAACAGCCCCAAAATAGGCTTACAGTCCGAAAAACAGACTGATAGAATCTACCCGATGGTTCACTTTCGAGGAATGGTACCTTTGATAAGAGCCCAAAGCTACGCACTGGTGCCGGGTTTCAAAGGGACGAGGGAGAGGCCAAATCGGAGAGTAAGAATGCGCTCCCTCCCCATCGGTCCTGGTCTCTCTCCCTCCCCTCCAAAGCATGAAAATAAGTTTCATGCACTTTATAAATGTTATACTATCCTGCACAAGTAGCATTTGAGAGGTATCGGAGCCATCTTTCTTGGACCGATTACCCAATAATATCAACATACAATTCAAAATCAATCCCTTCTTCATCGTCCGTCATTTCAGCAAACGGCCAATCTGTTCAATTACGTCAAAAGCACCTACGGCCTTCCGCGGTATTGGCTGGGACTGGAGTGTGGAAAGGCGACCAATTATGAGTAAGTTCTTCTGGCAACAAAATGATTTTGCTGTTTCCTTTTAGACTTGTTGTCCGCGTAAACTAATTATATATGCCGAATATAAACCTTTTATTTCATCCTACGGTTTCCCTCTCTCATTTTCGTGCTATTTCATCGTTTTCGAATAGGTTTCACGCTCAACATATAGAGGCTGATTTTCAACTTGTTTTTATGAATAATAATGTTTAGAAACATCTGGACTGATGGATCGCAGATTGACTACACCCCACTCGGTAAAAATTAATGAAAAACAAGATTACCTAGACTTTGGCGCCAGAACGGTGAAATGGTCATTTGCGTCGACATGATGACGGTCGGTTGAGCATGTGTTCACTTCACTATTTCGGCGCAACAGTCCATGGCGCTTTCGTAATTCACCTAAAATATTGATTGATGACGTCACAGTTCTCAACAATCGATATCTCAGCACTCAAAAGCTGCCACTGCCACGCCTTGTACTACTTCCAACAGAGCAGCACGATGTGGACAATCGCCGACTCACTCTACGAGAGACAAGTCATCTGTCAGGCTACGGTGGATCGAAGTGGGTTACTGTATTAGTATAAATATCGCTACACGTAGGTTAGAGTAGGCAGATGGATACCTAAATGAAACGGATACGTTTCATTCCGCGCGGCCGTTCAGTATCACTGATACTCAGTATCGCATGATACTTAAATTTTCGGTATCATGTGATACTGAGTATCTGTGATACCGAGATTTTTCTATGAATAT
>JACMIF010003808.1:0-13696 GCA_014805445.1 Diplogasteroides magnus | reverse complement strand
CTTTTGTGCTTGGGTACGAGCAGGCGTATTTTAGACTATAAGCAGCGATGAATTCCATGCGAAAGTGCGCTAAGGTGAAAGATCCAAGAGATTAATTTAAATCTCGTTTTGAGAGCATTCATTGTTTTCGCGCGGTCTATTCGTAAGCGGCGTGGATTGTTATTATCGCAGTGAAAAGGGTGCCCAAAAATTTCGGGCACAGCAGATAGACAAGTCTCGAGAGTTTGGCGCTTCTACGCAGCCAGTCCGTGTCGTGTTCCTGCAACGAAATGGCGTTATTGATTGATACAATAACCCAATTGTTTACGAAGTCCTAGCCACGCATGTACAAATCAATCGATAACATACACCAATCAATTCATTAAAATAGTACCCCGTCTACAGTATCAATGTACTAGCTCGACACCCGTCAATCGATAACCACAACTACAGTAACCCGCAGCTAATCAATATCGGCGTTCCGTCCAGAATAACGTGTCCCCACTGAGCAATTTCAGCATCCCTGTGAACATGAATCCATCGTTTTTAGTTTACAAAACCCCCTGCTACAGTAACCCGACATACAGTACTCCGTGTCCACAGTAACGCTACCATACTCCCCTCCACAAACTCACAACGGCGGCAGGTGGCGTCGATCCAGCGGGGCGGAGGGACGACGAGGGAGAAGGGAGACCACAGCGCACCGAGGAACCAACGACACAGACTGATTCGAGACAGGCCCAAGCGGTCTTTTATGCATGTTGGTACGTGCGCCCACGAATGAAATCATGCAAAATCAGGCAGATTAGAGAACATTCCAGACGCTCATGCGATCAGTGCAGTCAAATGAGTGCGCGGGACGATGCAAATGCTCAGTGATTTTTTGATGTTTGATCGGGGGTGGACTAATTCTAAATGGTACCGGGCAGAATGATTTCTGAATGGATTCTCGTAGATAGGGAAAGAATTGAAAAGGTGACGCGGGAAGCAGAAGGGGATGGTTCATCAAAAGGTAGACATGAGTAATCCCCATTGCTTTGGCCATCACTGCGTCAGTATAATATTTCAAGATCGAGAACCGCATCGATCTCTCAAAAGGAAAGTTCGACGAGGAATATCAGAGAACGAGTTTTAAAACATATATTAGGAATTCCATCGACATGGCTTCAGATTCTCGGAGAGAAGCAAATCCTCTTCGGAGACAAACCGACCACTGCCACGTCGTTCTAATTGCAACACATGTCGCATTTCTTCTCTGTAGTTAGTCTTCCCAAGAACATTCACTGAGTGTTGAATCCCTGGTCGAGACGTTCCTTATATGGCCGGACACCACTTAGTTGTCTAGCCACATCTCGAGCAGAATTCCATTCCGTGATGAAGGGGTTGAGAGGAAGGGGGAGGCGACCGCCCGCGACAAAATTCGCGGAGTAAAAAAAATTACAGACAATTTGATTTTATACAAATTTGGGCATTAGAATTGACCAGACCAGTATGTAATAATTGCGATCTTCTCTGCTATTCCACCATTCAATCGTGGTATTTCTCAATAGGCATTGTCAAGTATGATTACCTGTTCTTTTACACCATTGTTTGTGGCATTTCTCATTAGACGCCTCCGAATATAAATATCTTTGCGAAGAAATGTTCTGTGAAGATATCAGCAGTGCACAGAAATGCATTGGAACCATTTCACAACGCTGTAGTTTCAATCTGTTATCAGACACATTTCGAAATGCTTCCAAGGGTCGTAACGGGCTCTCTCCTACGAGAATCGTCCAATTGTGTGAAGAAACTGTGAGGGTAAGAGCAGCCACGACCGCGTTGATCGGATATGCTTTGTGGTTTGTGCTCTTTTCAGCAACATTTTCGAGGTTGTAGTGAATCACAAGTTGGTCTCTCTGGTTGCTACAGTCTCTCACCTGCTTCAATCGTTGTCTGACTGATTCCCTCTATTCATTTGAACGTCTCTCGCCCCTTCCTATCTGTCTCTTTCTAGCTCCCTCCCTCCCCTTCCAGTGCCTTCCGAGTGCTTATTTCAACGCGTCTCTCGCACGTTTCCCCATCAGTAAACAACCGCTTTCCAAGCGTTCAAAACACCGTTGTATACCTGGCCTGCAACTTTGTTTCATTCTTGGATTTCCTAGCAAACTTCGCACTAGAGTTCTAAATCGGTAAATAAGTCGTCATTTTGCCCAAATAGTTGTGTATCAGGGAGTAAGATAGCCGTGCTTCGGAGATGAAACATTTACCAATTTAGAACCCTTGCTTCACACTAGATTTGTCAATCGAAGCGTTTCATAATTTTACGCGTATATGTGCCTCTGCTTCATTATCATCCACTCGTGTCTCGTAGGATGGGTTGTGACTGCTGCTGCAGCCTCTCGGCTATTGTCTATGGCGTCGGACTCTTCGTCATCGCCAGCAAGGTTAGAACTCAATAGTATTTTTTTACTATCACCGCACCGAATGCATTAGCCTCTCTAAAACGATTTGTAGGTGCTTTACTCATTCGTGCAATCTTAGCGAGAGGACGAGGGAAATGAGATTAGAAGGGTCAACAAGCATTTCCAACACGCTTTGAAATCCCTAGTCCCAGATTTTCGATGATCTAGAATTCGTCATGAGGGCGAAGCTGACATGGATGAACGGACAACTTGTCTTTCAGCTCCTTCCCTTCATCCACAAGATGTTCTTCAAAAAAGACAAGCCGGAACTGCAGGAGAAGGACTGGAAGAAGGATGTGGTCTATCTTTATCAGGTGAGCATTCGGGTGAAAGACAAGTGAGAAATGGACATTTGCGCCATAACTATGAAATCGACAATTGAGCTACGCAGCGATAGCTCATTTTTTCACGAATACCGCGTAACAGTCCATATCGCTCTTGTAGTTCACCCGGCCAAGTGAATTCTAACCTGTGCTGGCATCTTTGCTAGATACAACCTTGCAATGATTGTCATCAAAATGAGTCATCGACGTAAAACTGAATCACATTTCAAACGAATTTATCATTCGGTCGACAATCGTAGCGAACCCAAATCAAAAATGTGCAGAAAGTAAAAACGGTTAATTTGCCGTCACTAAATAGGTACCTAGATAGGCATTTTCGCCATTATTAGCACAGCGATAACCACTTTGGTTTCAGTTCAATGGCAACTCGACTTGTTCTTCCATATCACCCTTCTGTGTCAAGATCGAGGCCTTCCTCCGCATTCACAACATCAAGTTTGTGGTTGGTCATTGCTTTCAGCTAGGGTTTCAATAAGGTTCCAAACTGCCCACTTCCGTTTTTGAAACCCCTCTTTCAGCCCTGAGTATGTGGGAGCGATTCAGTTAGAAAATGTTTATTGTAGTTACGAAAGACACCAGTTGCGATAGATTAACAAATGGGTTCCCAATTGCTCACCACGCAAAATGGAGAGGTAACCCTGCCATTCTGCTCTAGAGTCCTTATCAGCTTGATATTTCACAATCCGTAGATAGGCAGCAAGGTGCAGAGGGCACCGAATGCTGATTTCCAGTCGGATAAAAGACAAGAGCTCCTTGGCCTTTGCGGGATAATAGGGAAGTCTGCACAGAACGGTGAGAAGTGAAATACTAATAAAAGGCAGCTGTTCATATCACAGGCGCCTGTATCCATTGCGTTCGCATCTTTCACAAATCATGCCACCCTAGGAAATAGGCAGCAAAGAATACGAGCTTTGTGCAAAATGCAGTTGGAGATGAACTGAAAGAAAATTCATGAAGTTTGAATCTTTTTTTCCAGCGTCGCAACACCATGTCGGGCCGTGGCAGCAACGGCAAGTTGCCTGCAGTCGAACTCAACGGAGAGCAGATCGCGGATTCGCAAGTCATCATCAAGCGACTCGCGGAGAAATTCCACATCAAGGTCTATTTGATACTTCGCTTCTGTGCTGATTGATCTGATAACTGAATTTTGATTAACTGATCATACATTGAAACTGCCAATTTGGCAGATTTGTCGAATTTCACTAAATTATATTATGTAAACGTGTAAATGCGCGAGTAGTAACAGTTAAATTCTAGGAGTACGAGACTCCCGAGAAGGCAGCCATCGCTCGTGCAGTGGAGAGAATGGCAGACAATCACACTTTCTAGTAGGGTTTTATGATTTTTTCATTCCACAAATACAATACAATCATTTGTTGGTACACCGAGTACTTGGTTTTTTCTATAAATTTAGGTGAAATGCGCCCATTAATTGTCGATTAGCGAAGAAAACATTGATTTCAGCGCACTGATGCACTGGAAGGGCCAGGACATGGGCAAGGTACTCGCATCGGTCGCTCGTGGATTCATGCCCGCCATCCTCATTGACTTCGTCGCACCCGTCATGGGATATTTCATGGGAGGACAGGTATGATTCAGGGTTTCAGAAATGACGGTAAGGGCTTTTCTCATTCATCTTATGTACGAGGAGATGTTGTTTCTACGTTCTATGGACAACAGCTCCAAGTGGATTTGACGAATGAGAAATGCACTTCACTATAGATTTAGAAAACCTTGTGTGTTTCAAGTCAATTTATCCTGTATAAAACTAGTGTGTTGTATATTGCTTCGCATTCCTCATTATCGTATTCTAGCACGTTAAATGATTTAGCATTACTTAAAGTAAAGCGAGGAATATGTTGATTGAACGAGATTGTCGTGACCCGTGATGTGATTTGACAGCTATTTATAAAGCAGATAATAGAGTTTGGATTATTTTTAGATCAAGGGCCGCATCGGTGCTACTATCGGCAAATTCAGCGAAGAGGAATACAAGGTAGGCATTTTCAAACATCGACAAGAGGTTGTTCTTTGAAAAATACGGTCCACGATGATTCCTCCTCATAGCACCGAGTAATCATCGTGCTTCTACACAAAGCTGTTCCCATTGAACGAGCAGAAAGGAATGGTCGATTATGACTTGACATACAAACAACTCAGATTTGGGACAACGCACAAACAACCGTATTCAGGAACTCCTTCGATCCGACTTCACTGCCCTGCAGATCATTCTCGGCAGCAAGAAGTTCCTCATCGGCGAGAAACCCACTGCTGTATGTTTATAAAACTATGGAAAATCAAAACCCAAGGAAAGGACGTGCTGGGAAGTTAAAATCGGTATTAGAATGCATTTCTCGATGTTCTAATCCGCTCGGAGCGATTGCCTATCGTATGCAAAGACAACCGCTCTGCGGAAATTTGACGAATGAAAAATACAATTTTTCCTACCGAATTTGAACCCCTACTGATCATGGACTACTGATTATGGAACTTGAATACTACTGATGTTTGCAGGCTGACGCGACAGTCTTCAGCCAACTGTCCACTGTATACTACCTGGCTCCCGGATGCTCGATGTATCCCTGTCAACTGCTGGATACTGATGAGTACGCGCCCCTCAAGCAGTGGCTCGAGAGAGTCAGGGACACTGCGTTCGGAAGCGAGTTCCACGCTTAGAATCTCATTATTTCGGGGATCCAATTTGATGATAAAATATTTATTTATTTGATAAAGGTGAATTTTAAAGATTTACTCCTAAAAATCAAGTGTATTTGATGAAGAGGAAATTCGTTATTCTTTTCGGATATTGGAGACCAGTGTTTTTCTATTAATTTTCTCAAGTTTATCTGATAAAAAACTTGTTTGAAAAAAGTTATGTGACAACAAAACGTGTTTGACATCAAAACTAATTTGACAAAAACAGTAGTGTCTCTATTAGTATTTCAAAACAGGTGTGCATCTCTCATCCGTCTAATTTCTGCGGAGCGATTGTCTCTTCGAGCGATAAATAACCGTTCCAAGTGCATCAGACGAATGAGAAATGCAAAAAACGTCTATCGCCATGCATAAATACTTCTTATTGCAACCTCCTCATTCTTAACCACGTGCAGGTCCACGATGTAGTTTTCCCCAACGTGATGAATTTTCCTGGTAGAAATTTGCCAGTTTTTAGTCTAGATATCAATCAAAATTCCTTTACGTTTGTCTTACATGATTTTATCATCATAATCGCGGACGATCCTCAGTATCCTAGCTAATTGTTCCGCTTCAGCCCCATATCCAGTAGTAATGGGAATGTGCTCATTGTTCCTTCGAGAATCGTTCACGTGTGTGAGAGCACCGCGGAGATAAGGACAGCTATGACTGCGCTTATCAGTCATAGATGTACCTTGTGCTTTGTGGTTTGTAATCTTTAACGGCACGCTTTACCGCTTCAGCCTTTTCTACAGTGTAGTCAAACAAACGGAGGTCTCTCGGAATGCTGTAGTCTCTCGCCTATTCTCCTCGTTGTCTGCCCGATTCCTGATTCGCCTGACCTTTTCTCACCAATTCCTCTCTGTCTCGGCCTCCCTTCCTTGCCATCCCGTGTATTCCGACTATTTCAGCGTGTTTCGCACACGTTTCCTCAACAATCTTCCAAACAGCGTTGCGAACTTCGCTTGCAACTATGCTTCTTTTCTTCTTGGGCACCCCTATTCCACCGCGATCGACTCTTCCATTTCTCAAAAAGCACTCATTTTAGCCTTTAGTGGCGGTTTCCTCCAGCAACATGTCGCTTTCCAACCCCCATTGCTTCCCAATTTTGTTTTTGTTATATTTTGAACAAATTACATACTATATTGAACGCGGCGCATAATTTTGCGCGTCTGTGCACCTCGGATTCATTCACAATCCCCCCCCCATTCTAGCAGGATCGTCTGTGACTGCTGTGGTCTGTCGACTTGCGTCTACGGCCTCGGCGTCTTTGTCATCGCCAGCAAGGTTCGCAATAATTTTAAGAAAAGGCGGGCGCAATCCCGACAGGGAGCCAATATAATTGACGAGAGAGCGAACGATTTGCATCGTTGATGCTCATTTCAGATCCTTCCCTTCTTCCGCAGCATGTTCTTCAAGAAGGATAAGCAGGAACTGCAGGAGAAGGACTGGAAGAAGGACGTCGTCTACCTCTATCAGGTGAGGAAAACCAAGCGCCATGGTCAAATAATGGTGAAAAGGACTTGCAATCGATGATTATGACAACCGGTTCAAACGAAGTTATCATTTCAATCGTAGTGAAATCAAATCAAACCAAAAATGTGCATCTCACTTACATTTTTCTTGGCGTCATTGCATCGTTATATTTGTCAAAGTGATATTCGCGTGTACTTTCAGTTCAATGGCAACTCGACATGTTCCTCCATATCACCTTTCTGTGTCAAGATCGAGGCCTTCCTCCGTATTCATAACATCAAGTTTGAGGTTGGTTAAAGGTACAGTCCGGGGCGCCAATTTGTGTGTTAGGCACGGTAGTTTCGACGTTTACTAAAAGCACTAAAAGGGGGATATTTTATATATCTGACTTCATAGTGATGTGAAACGGCTGCTCAGTAGACAATCTGCGCTTCTACATGCAATATTTACCCGTATTAGGTTCTACGCCTCATTGAATGTGCTACAGTGACTAAATTAGTTTGCAATACTCGGCGCCCCGGAGTGTACCTTTAATATTTTCAACCCTGATTTTACTAGAATCGCGGGATTTCTTTTTTTCAAAAATTTATCACGAGAAATATACAAGTATTATGGAAGTATTAAACGGATAGGCAATTCTGCGCATTGCTCCAGAATTCTTATCAGCTTGAAATTTCGCAGTCTGTAAATAGGCAGCAAGGTGCACAGAGCACCAATTGATGATTTGAAGCCGGATGAAAGACAACAGCGCTATGGACGTTTGCGCAATAATGGGGAAGTGGATCGGTGGAGAACGTGTTTTCTGTCCATTTCACATCATGGCACAAGTGTCAATGGCGCTCGCGTGTTTCATCCAGGCAACAGTGTAGCCACGAATGTTATCTTAGCACATGCCGTTGATGACAATTACAGTAAACATATAGATTAAGAAGCAGCAAATGCGAGTAAGGGGAAGAAATTATCATAAAGAAAATGAGGAAAAATAACAGCTGATAAGTTTTAATCTAATCTTTTCCAGCGTCGCAACACCATGTCGGGCCGTGGCAGCAACGGAAAACTGCCTTTAATCGAACTGAACGGAGAACAGATCGCCGATTCGCAGATCATCATCAAGCGACTCGCGGAGAAATTCCACATCAATGTCAGTTTCTTGTATCGTTATGGTTCATGCATGAGTCGGAGGTGATTGCGAAACTTCACGAAATTATTCTGTAAATTTCTTTGATCTCCAATTCGCTTAGCAAAATTCTAAATTCTCTACAAGTTGCTATCACGGACTCTGTTCGTGTATCTATGTGGGTGGCGTGACTGCTGAAATAATGGAACCCATATAGTTTCAGTTTCTTTCTCATTTCTTTCTCCGGACCAGTTGCATTTCCCAGCGGACTTCTTACGACGGAAATGGCGCGTCATCGAAATAACTGTGAAATTGTAGGAGTACGAAATTCCCGAGAAGGCAGCCATCGCTCGTGCAGTGGAGAGAATGGCAGACAATCACACTTTCCAGTACGTTTTGATGGGTTTTTTTATTTCAAAAGTAAAATTCAACAATTTTGATGCTTCCCCAAGCACTTTCTACAATCTGTGCGAAATTGCTCCGTTGTCTAGGCATATACAGTACTCGTGCAATCCGCTCACACATTCGGTTGCCCATTCACATTAGAGTTGAAACAAATTCATATTCAAGACTGATGGTGAGAAATATATTTGACCACAGCCGACTATGAAATCACGCTCGCATGCGGTGACTTAATCAGGGGTTCAAAAACGGTAAATTAGTAGTCATTCTTCTCCGCCGCGCGGTCGTCTATCATGGAATCAGACAACCGCTCTCTGGAGAAGAATGACGACAAATTTACCGTTTTAGAACCCCTATTAGTCATCCGTGGTCGTCTGTCGAAGACAATATTGATGTTTACTACTTTTCAGCGCGCTGATGCATTGGAAGGGCCAGGACATGGGTAAGGTAGTGGCATCAGTCGCACGAGGATTCATGCCGGCCTTCCTCATCGATTTTCTCGCACCAGTCATGGGATACTTCATGGGACGAAAGGTATATTTGCTTGAACTATTTGGTTACCTGTTGTTGTAGCATTAGTGTATTGCTTTGCTATAAAAAGAACAAAAGAAAGTTTATTCGATTGCAACGACTACGATAGCGAAATTTATTTGATTTTTTTCAAATGTGTTTATATTAGGTCCAGAAGGGTATCGCTGGCTCCATCGGAAAATTTAGCGACGAGGAATACAAGGTAAACACGCTTCTCGATGTCATGCAAACGGCTGTCCTGTAAATATATCGGTTCTCGATGAGTGACTACTCCTCATAGCTAAAGTATTGGTAGCTCAAAAAGAAATGAAAGAGTGTGACTCGACATATATACTTCCGGTATGCGAAAAATGGATAACAACCGTGTTCAGGAGCTCCTTCGATCCGATTTCACTGCCCTGCAGAACATTCTCGGCAGCAAGAAGTTCCTCATCGGTGAGAAGCTAACTGCTGTGAGTTTTTTTTAATTAAGAAAATTATGGGAATCGAGCTCTTCCAATAATTCTAACAATTTTAGGCTGACGCGACAGTCTTCGGTCAACTGTCCACTGTATACTACCTGGCTCCCGGATGCTCGATGTATCCCTGTCAACTGCTGGATACTGATGAGTACGCGCCCCTCAAGCAGTGGCTCGAGAGAGTCAGGGACATTGTGTTCGGAAACGAGTTCCACGCTTAGAATCTCATTGTTTCAAGTATCACATCTGATGATAACGTATTCTTTTATTTAATAAATGTGCATTTTCCTAATTATCAAGAACATTCTATGAGGAGGGAATTTGCTATAAAAATTTAATTGGAGATCATTGAAGGTCGGCGTTTTCTAATTTTAATTTTCTCTATTTTATTTGAAATAACTATAATTAACAACAAAATATGAAAAACAGTAGTGTATCATTCAACGTTTCAAAATGGGCGAATCTTATAGTAAGAAATGAAAAAAATGGCTGTGAAGGTCAAAATGGGTGAGATCAGTGATCTCCATCACAGTTGTAGTCACAATGGACGAAGGAACGCGCGACAAAATCGAGCTGGTTCAGTTTCTTCTCGAGTGGATGACAGATATCGTGGGTGACCTGACAATATCTCTATTAGGTAGGGTATCGCATGCGCGTCTTTTAGTGCATTTGTCATGTCTCTACTGTTCTCGCGCTTAACTTCAAAATTGAGAGACAACCGTATCTCAGAGAGTAAAGACATGACAAATGAACTAAAATCCTCGCATGCGACACCCTAGTATTAGGGTAAACCAGTAGTAAAGTACATCTGTCAATCGTCTAATCTCGACGGATCTGATATCTGACGAACATAGAGCGAATCTACGGAGATTAGAAACCGTAACTTCAATTATCCACCATTAATACTTCCATTCCAACCTTTAATGTGAGTTCCTCATTCATGACCACGTGCAGCTCTACGATGCACTTTTCTCCAACGTGATAGAGCATTACATGGTCGATTTTCCTGAAATGGCTCAATGTTTTGTGTCTAGATATTTCGTCATCGGCGAGCCAAATGACAGTACCAATCAATAATCCAACACGATGATCGTCTTACATGATTTTGTCATCATGATCTCTGGCGATCCTAAGTATCCTCGCCAATTGTTCTGCTTCAGCCCCATGTCCAGTCATACTTGGAATGTGCTCGATAGCATGGTAAAACCAGGAAACGGCGATCAAACCGCTGAAACGGCCTTTTCTTATCATTGTTCGTGTTCTATGAGGCTATGAAAACATAGATATTAGCGGCAACAATATGTTTACAGCGTTTTCCATGATATCTCATGCCAATAATCGTCTCACTCGAAAGCATCAATTCAAAGAGCACATGGGTGAAAGAGAGCAGGGTCAAGGGCATTTGCGCCATAATGGCATCGTGGGATGATTACACATTTGCCCATTTTTTCCTTTACCCCGGAAGACCTACCAGACAACGATGGCTCCTATGGGGTCGGCATATTTCCAGAATTTGTCTCCCAAGAACGCACATACTATGGCTACAACTGATGTGGCGATGTCGTTTCGCATGTCCATAGCGAGCACCTTAACATGGATATTTCATGATCACGCAAATCTTTAAACTGTTCAGGTTCTCGAGATTTCTGCGGACAGGTATTGAGTGCAGAGTGCAGTATGGTTGGCAGTTTGACGATACTTTATGGGTTATGATTCACTGGAGGCATATATTCAAATAGGTAGCGGCATTGAAACACAGCCCATAAAGTAGCCAACCTGGCAACCATAGAGTAGGCCTAGACAGATAGTACGTGAATGAAAAATAAATTAAAATGAATGATTGCTGCGGCAGCTGAATGGCTGTTGCAGTAGACTACAAGCAATGCAAATATATATTCTCTGCTCGTGATGCTAATCCGTTTATGGTCTAACGCATGCTCTAACAACGTACTACTCATTTCGCATGAACTGTCCCACTTACTATTTATCTCACAGTTGTATAACTTTACAGTTCGGTGAAATAATTCTTCGAGACCAAATGACTACCTTGCACGTTGGAGTGCCAATCTTGAAGCAGATAAGCGTGAGGATGAACTTGAGTGTACATCCCGAGACGAGAATTATGAATGTGATGAGTGTCATGTCCGGGTGGATCTGAGAGGTGGCGTTCTCTTGGATCAGGCATTTACGAGTCAAAGACATTAGCGCTATGATCACGCGCATCATAGTGGTGAATTGGGCATGTGCGCCTTAATTATCACGACTAAAGCGTACATTTCATCACTGTGTCGAAAATTGATCCAATCCTAATCCATGCCCACGGTACAGGGTCATTCACTCGATGTTCTCTCCTATCACCTCACATTGTCTCCGTGGATAGCTTCAATCGATTGCAGAATGACGACCAATTGGGCAATGCACATAATGACAGAACAGAGGATGACTCCCAGCATCTCTAGGCTAAACGTTTATCCTTTGAGACGATTTGGGAATGAAGTGCAACTTCTGTGTCTCATTGTCTGCGCAATGGTGACATATGCCTTCTCGTTCATGATAGACAACCGGTTGGAATGAGAAGGCACAAAGTTCTTTTACATTTACTTTAGATAATTCGATCCCCAGTTCACACTAGAGTTTCAAAATCAATAACATTTATCAATCGCCTAATATCCTCTGAGCAGTTGTCTGTGACTGGCTGAGACAGCCGCTCTATGGGAATTAGACAAGTGAGAAAGGTACTTTACTTCTATTTTAGAAGCCCCTGTTCACCGTACCTCTCCCTTCCCCTCGGATACTTCTCCGGTCGTTTCCTCGCTTGTTTGATGAGATACATGCATATGCCCATTATTACGCTGCTCGTGACGTCCATGGCCGAGTCGACAAAGGTTCTTAACAAACATTGTCAATGTGTGTGTGAATTCTTAACTGTGTGAATTGTTCGTAACCTACCCCATAATGGAGAGAGACCCCGAAAGAATGGATGCGGTTAGGTTAGCACAGAGGATGAAGACATTCATGCAGATGCAGATCATATTGAGGGTGCCGTCAAGCCCTCGGGACCCCTGAATATTTCTTTTGTGTCTTTTGCCATTGTTAAAAGAGTACGTACCTCGGGTTCATCCTGGCCCAGAAGCAACTTGTCATCTTTCTCAAATTCCAGAATCAGCTCGGACTGGTTGTCGTAAAACTGGAATGGAAGTACTTTACTCAATCCCAGAAGCCCTCAGGAGGTGTGAAAACTAGAGCCAATTGTAAAAATTCAGGGATTCATTATTTATCCCACTAGGCTCCGGAGTTCTCAAAAGAAAAGCCTCGCCTTCTGCGCCTGCTTCTTCCTCCTTCTCTTCTCGAAGCATCCTATTCTGGAGGAATCGGCTGAAACGACGACGACTGGTGGCAGTGGACGATCCTCACCACGGGCCATTTTCAGACAAATGGGGAGTCATCCTGCAATAAAGCCCCTTTTATGCTTGTTTTTATCGTCTGTTGGCATCGCTGAAAGGCAAGTTTATTCACGGGAGAAGGCCAAGATAAGCGGGACAAGTGTGAGGGGGGACGGCGATGTTTTCAAGATCTAACACTCTCACCTCTCCGTTCGGACCTTGTTGCTTGTTTACTAGTCAATGATGTCGCTAGACAGGGTCTTGGGTGAAATCGCTTGCATTGGTGAACGCTATGGTAAAGAAGACCGTAATTCTCGAGAGAACAGCGTTTACCGATTGAGAATGGCAAGTTTTCCACTCCGCTTGACAACGCTATAATGCAAGCGCTAATGTGCTCGGAACAGCTTTGAAATCTTATCGTGTTTACAACGACACTACCATGTCAACACACTATGCTGACGCTGCCTAGCCAATTGAGGAATTCATTGACGACAGTGATTGCAGCAGTTTCGCAACACCCACACCACTCGAGGGAAGTGAACGATCTGCAGTGTACCCAGTAGGGTTTCTAAAACGATGCAATGTGCATTTGTCAGTCGCCTGATCACTGTTTTGCGGCTTAATTGTAAGGAGCAGACAACCTTTCAATAGAGGTTAGATGTATGTTTTTAAACGTTTCAGAAACCATATCCTAGTATTCCGGTAGTCAGCCTCTACCTGCAACTCTTCGATCACAGTAGCTTGTCAGAAAAAATCCACAATGTAATATATTGCGCGCAGCGCGAAGCGCTGCGCTGATTTGGTTTTACTTCGCTCCCGCGCGCGCACCCAGTTTTGAGATCTCAGCTGCCAGAAGGAGTTTGAAGTC
>JACMIF010003806.1:0-13701 GCA_014805445.1 Diplogasteroides magnus | reverse complement strand
GCTCCGATCGCCGCCATTTTCACCCCCTAGGGGTAATCGAACACGGCGAGTCCGAAAAACGTATCCTCGACTACTGTACCCTACAGTAACCTACCGTAATCCTACAGTAACCCACCCAAAAATTTAAAAATGCTCCGATCGCCGCCATTTTCACCCCCTAGGGGTAATCGACCACGGCGAGTCCGAAAAACGTATCCTCGACTACTGTACCCTACCGTAACCTACCGTAATCCATAAGTAACCCACCCAAAAATTTAAAAATGCTCCGATCGTCACATGCTAATGAGGTTTCAAGACGTTTTTGACATTTATCGGGCTTCAAAATAAAAATATCGCAAAAAGCCAACGTACGATTGTCGGGAATGATACTGGGCACCTGCAAAAATATATCTGACGCGATTTGAACATTTTGAAGAGAGTTATTAAAAGAAAATTGAATAACTGATTTCATAATATTCAAATCGCGTCCCATCTATTTTTAACAGGTGCCTAGTATCATTCCCGATAATCATGCGTGGGATTTTCCAGATATTTTTATTTTGAAAACAGTTGTAAGTGAAAAACCACATCGCGATCCACTGTTGGGACGAATATCGATTATTCTAATGACCGCCCTCTCGGAATGATGATAAAGAGAATGAATTGTCCAACACAAACCCTACTGTTTGACAGGCTGTGCGTTTCCTTTTGTCAAGGTGGTATAGAATAAGGACAGAGTCTTCTAGTAAAGGTTTCGAATAGAGTTGTTCGCCGCCGTTCCTCTTTCGGCCATTCCCCTCATAAAAACGAGGAAAAACGAAGAATCGCTCGTGCAACTTTGCAAAACGAGGACCTCGTTTCATTCCCTCTCTGTAGTCAAATAAAAACGAGGCCTGTTTCTCGTTTTAAGAACTCTAGTGTCTATAAATGAACAGACAACTGTCGTTACCATAACACTTTCGTCCATCTTCACTGTCTCGGTTCTCCTTATTCCAGTTTAAGGAGAAAAGAGAGTGAAGTCGGAAAAGAGAGCGCTGATAACATGGCCAAGTGACGGTGAGTGGAGGATACTTTGGAAGAAACCTTCTCTCATGTTTGTTTATCTCAACTGAACACGGGAGATGAATAATAAATGATGTTATCTAATTTTTACGGAAAAGAATCACGAATCGAATGTATTTTATCGCAACATCATAAGAATTGAGTGAAGGATCTTGATTTCCAGTCTCTAATATGTGAGACGTTAAGAATTTTCAATCAAAGTGTAACAATGCCTCTAGATATGTAGAAGCTAACATGAGAAGTCTGTAGTCTGCTCTATGATTTCATTTTGATTATTAACGAATACCTATCAATGGTTACGATATGATATCTAAATAACAGGTTGGTTTTCTTTTGCATTGAATAATTTTTTAAAATATTCACACACTATCGTTGTATTTGATTGCTGCTGAATAGTCGAGTGTCCATGGTGTCTATTACATTATTATTAGACACTGTCTAAGTTCATTCGTTGTAGTTGTCTCTCTTGGGAAAGAACTTTGAAAGAATGGGATTCGAATCCATGCAAATAGTGATCGAATACGACACCGTACAGCCGTTACTCCGTTTGTCAGTTTCAGCTCAGCTCAAAACGTCTCTTGCTTTGTCTATCAGTCTCTGATTTCTCCCTTTCTCTATGTTGATCGTTTTCCACCTTCTTTTCTCGACCGACTATACTTTTTTCTCGCGTTCACTACATATACTGTCACAGGGGAAAGACCAAGGACTCTTGCGTCATAATGGTCAAATGGACGGATGCGCCATGTGGCACATCAGTCCGTTTCACCATTGTGTCGCAAATGTCTATTACATGCCTGTCGTTCACTCACTTCTCATTCAATTCAGTTATTTAATTTTTAAATCTATTTTCAAAATATAACACAGATCTTCTGACAGAGCGGAGCTGAAATGTAGAGGGGGTGCCGCTGCACTTTTCACAGTTCATAATGAAAATATTTTTCTTTGACTATATCGAACCCGCTGATCACGATGGCGTGCTTCGTTTTGCATGAAAATGCATCGTTGATTTTATATGCCCTGAGGGCATGTTTCACTATATTTCATTTTTGAGCGTTTTTCACCGCTATTTGAATAGCGGAGACGTAACAGACACTAATAACGATAATCCCAATGCATTTTGAGCTATTGCTGTGTAGGCAAAATTTCCAAATTAGGCACTTTTTAACTTTCAACGTATTTTTTCTCGAAATAATCTCACTGTGGACTGTCAGGTGAGTGGATATTCGGAATCTCCAAGTTCGAATCTACATGCACAAATTTTTTCATCGGAAAATGTGTATGTGTTTTTTCTGTATATAGGTGGAGCGAAGACTTAGAAATTTTTTTTGGTTGTTTTGTCAAACAGTGAAACATATCGAAGAAAGGGGAGAAACACTGCATTAAACGATATGTCTCACTGTTTGACAAAATCACCAAAGAAAATTTCTAAGTTTTCGTTCCACCCATGTACAGAAAAAACACATACACATTTTTCTGCTGAAAAAATTTGTGCATATAGATTCGAACTTGGAGATTCCGAACATCCACTCACCTGACAGTCCACAGAGAGAATTTTTCGAGAAAAAGGACACTGCATGTTTAAAGTTGCTAAATTTGGAAATTTTGCCTACACAACCATAGCTCAAAATACTTTAGGATTATCGTTATTAGTATCTGTTACGTCTCCGCTATTCAAATAGCGGTGAAAAACGCTCAAAAATGAAATATAGTGAAACATGCCCTCAAGGCATATAAAATCAACGGTGAATTTTCATGAAAAATTAAGCATGCCATCGTGATCAGCGGGTTCGATATAGTCAGAGAAAATATTTTCACTATGAACCATGAAAAGTGCAGCGGCAGTGTTGTTTCACTCTGTCAGAAGATCTATGATGATTCAAAGAGAAAGCAATGCCATACAAAGGACGAATGATTTCTTCGCCTCGCTTCCTATTCTATCCCAAATATGTTTCGTTGCTTCGATACATCCTAATCTTTGTTTATTTTTGTGGCTCTTCATTTCAGACATGCATTAAGGATTCAATTTTCCACTTGATCCTCCATCATATCCATCATCTCGTCATTTATTTAATATTGTTTTCAACACAACTGGAGTTACATATTTCTATTTACAAGATCTTTCCTTAGAGTCGAATCCCCTCCATTCTGTCAATTTTGCCGTCAGTCGATGAAATGCCACCCTTTTCTTCTTATGAGTTCCAGGGATGGGACTTTTTTTTACTTGTTTTATTTTTGGGTTTTTTGGGTGTCGACCAAAAAAATTCGTTCGAAAAACTTTATTGGGTTTCTGGTAAAAACCCTAAAAAAACACTGTGAACACATTACACTACTTGAGTATCTTCTACTGGAAGGAATCAGGAGCATTGAGGAAGAACTGTTGCAGTTCCTCTCCGTCTCCCCCTGTTCCGTCAGGAATGACCTCTGCCTGATGGAATGTCTGTCCACTGACTGACAGTACAGTAGCTGCAGCAATGGCCATTGGAATGGCTCGAGTGGTCAGCGTTCGAGCGGAGTCCCCGTAGAGAGACCCCAGATATCTACAAGGGATACTGTAACTATTGCTCATGCAAACCAACTTGATATTCCCAGTTCAATTTCGTCCTATGCTTTCTCATGGGCGTACTATTTCGTCCTTTTTTTACCTTTTGCTACGATTTTGAATATTTTTTACGCACAAAATATAGAGGCTAACTTTCAACTCCGCTTACATTAATAATACTTCACTGAAATGAGCGAGCACAATGAACGGACTTGCCTATTGAGTAGTCCATGGAAGAATGTTCGTTGTATCTGAATGAGGTCTTTGTCTGCACGAGTTGTGATGGAATCTCTGAATGGAGGAGAATGAATTGTGGATGAAATGGATGATACCTGTCAGTGAAGAGAACAATGAGAACCAGAAGACTCATACATAGATTATTCCCACGAATCTCGGGCAGAAGACAGCTCTGCAACCTTAAATGAGGACATCCACATCTCTTGATTTAGCAGTCAGACTCACTGCTGGAATCGTTGGTACGACTCCATGGAGGCGTTGGGACCGTGCAAGTTGATCGTATACATTGCCTGTAAAAGGGAATTGAGGGAGGACAGTGGAATTAGTGGGTGGATACCTGGAATGGAATCACTCGAGCTGTTCCCATGATATTGAGCATAATGGGCATGTTGTAGGCCATTACACTCCATTGTCCAGAATTCGATAATTGTTGGAATCCCTCCATCTACAGTAAGACTGCAGTAATCACCCACTGACTCTCATTCTCTCACACTGTTCATGAGTCTGACCATTCTGTTCATCTTCACAAGAGAAATGCTGACAACTTCATTCGCCGTGTCTCCGTCCATCACTTCCCACAGTTCACGACACTTCAGAACCACCTGAACATTCCCTTCTCTTCACTCATTCAGCTACAGTATCCCTCCCACCTCATCGAGTGCCAGGAGATCATGATCATTCAGAGTCCAAGTGTTCCTCTCAGCCCCATTGTCAACATTCTGAACCTTCTCATCAATTCCTCTTAATCTCCATCCACTCACCCCTTGCTTGTCGTTGATGACATCCATCCTCTCGTCTTCAGAATCCTCGTCGTTATCGTCAACAGAAGACGTCGAAGAGGATATGCGAATGTTGCTGAATGGATGGGAGGGGATTACAGAGGCGGAGTTTATTTTTTGGCTGTTTCAATAATGGCATTTCCTATCCACTCCTTTTCAGTTGTCTCAAGAAGAAAATGTGCAATAATTGATGAATGTGAAGAGTAGGGTGGGGAAAGCAAGCACGAATGTAAGCGCACTTCGCGCTTTCATTCCACGCTGCGCGGTGTGGAATGAAAGCGCTTACATTTTGTGCGAAGAACAAACATGGATTGCCCTTCAGTATCGTGTGGAGAAGCGGGGTTTTTGTATTAAAACTTGTAGATACGGCCAAGACAAAGTATCGATTCATGAGAAAACCTCCACACTTCTAGTTAGTGACATGTGAGGTCCCGAAAGTGACAAACAAAGAGTATCCATATATGCGAAATAATTGACGAAGCGGACAGCCATAACTGAGCCATAGACAGTTTTCCATTTACTTTTCGGAAATGAACAGCCTAGTATTCTAGTATTTGGAAGTCTAGTATTTCGCGAATAATGTGCCCATGTGTCCATTATGGCGCAAATTTCCATGCCACAGTCTTCTTTTACATGAGAGTTGCACTGACATGAGAGAAGGGAGGAAATGTGATGATGGAGTTCCATTGAGCAACTGAGCGAATTTCTGCCTGGCACAATTTGGAATGTTGAGGAAGGCCTGCAGACGCACACATTATTTGTGTGAACTGACTACTCTTTCATGTTCAGCGAAACATGCAGAGAGGAGAAGGACTGAAACTACTTATTCAACCATTTATCTACACAATTACACATGCAGAAACAGACAGAGGACGACACAAGGTAGAATTAGTAGATAGAGTTCACTGATTGTTTCCTTGCTTCTTCTTGCGTACCATTTTTCCATTGTCGCTTTTTGTGATTCGTGAGTGGATTGGGATGAAGGGGTCGAAGTGTTCATAATCGTCCAATGACATGACACCCTCAATTGACACTACTGGATGATAATGTGTCACGAAATCGTCAGTTGAACATCAGCTACAAAATACATAACAGGAAGTACAGTGATTCCCGTGACGTTGTTGTCTTCTTTTCCCATTCGAATCCCTTTCACACCTGGCTGGTCGAAGGAATGACAATAACTCTCAGTCTTCCCTTTTGCGAATCATCTCCCGTCGGAAGTGTAGGAGAAGCATCGTACACGGAATTTACAGTACCCGGCATCGGATTGTACGCCTCGTCCTGAAACGAAAGACATGCTCGTTCTTTCTGGATTACGGTAGATGCTTGCAAGCTCAAGAGTTCATTGCGGACAGAAATAAGCCTCCTCCATTCATTTTGTATATGACATTTCCTTTGAGGAAAAAAGAGGATTCAATAGAATTTGTTGTAGCAAACATCCGGAGATTATAGTCGTCACTGCTCGTGACTTGTGATGGATAAGAAGATAAGGGATTGGAGTGATGAGAATAAGGAGGACGTTAAAGGAGCTGTAGCACGAACTTTTTCGAGTATAGGGTGAAAGCGTAGTTAGATAGGGACTGGCATGAGAAGTCGAATGTCACCATTCCCATGTTTCACAGATGATTCTACGGCGTTTGATGAAGCTCTAAAGGTACTGGGTACGGTAGATAACGGGGTGGGGAAGAGGCCGAGAGACAAAGGGCTGATGAGAGACAGACATACGATGATCTACTTTTGTCAACCCTATGTCTCGTCTCTCTCGGGGAAGGGGTCTATGGTAGGGGAGAGCGCGTGGGAAGAAGAGAGAGTACAGAGAAACCATACAAATTTATTTACACCTCATTCTTGTCGTGGTAGGAGTCAAACTGCTCACATATGAATATTTTGAAATTGCATTTATAAACGAGGAAATTTTTTTGTGATGTAATAGCTGTGTTTCTATCATGGAAAGACACTAATTGATCGATATACCCGAAAACAAAGTTCGTGATACAGCTCCTTTAATGAAGTGTAGGAGGTATGAGGGAGGGGAAGGATCGTACCCAGGATTGGCAGAATGACTAAAATATTGCATTCCGTCTCTCTGTACCCTCCATTGGATTTTAGTCATCCTCATCTATTCAGTCATCTATTTTAGTCATCCTACCAATCCTGATCGTACCACAATGTCTGGAAGTGTGTCGTTGTCTGTTGGATCATTTGGAAGAATGAGAATATCGTCTACTTCAAATGGGGTAATATCCAACTGAAAGGGACACAAAGAATGAGAAGAGAAGAGAAGAGAAGAAGAGACTAACCGGGATCATTCTTGTTCTTCTCCTTGTCTCAGGAGAGTCAAATGAATCTTCTGGTAGTGGAGGCTGGCCACAGTTGATAACATCATACATCGTTGTCACTCGGACTAGAGCTATCTTAGAAAGGCGACATTTTGTTATGCGAGGGATTCATCAGAGTAAATAAGGAGCTTCCCCTCCATACACAATGGTAGAAAAAAGCGCTTTCAACTCTCAAATGTTTTCTCGCTCACAGAAACACAGCCAGGCTGTTGCGTTTTCAGCGACTTTTACAAATGTCCGGAACTAATGTGTTTTTATACCCAAAAAGGTATTTTATAATTATCATATTTGACAAATTCACAATCCTGGACGCCAATCAAACAGAATGTTCTATGTTCAATCAAGCTGATCAACGGTGCTATACGACGAATGACTTTTCAAATGCACATTTCATTTTAATGAAGTCGTCCGGGGAGATTGCGAGACGCTTCCCCCTTGGATATCAGTCTATCCAATTCCCTCACTCTCTCGTCCTTACAGTTATCTACTTTGACTACGAGAGAGTAGGAGAATTGGAGAGACTGATATCCGTGGGGAAGCGCCTCGCAATCTCCCCGGACGGCTTCTTTAAATCCAATGCGACGTTCCAGAATATAGACACACATGAAAATTACCGTTAACACACAATAATGAAAGAAAGTATGATGCTGATTTTCATTCAATAAGAATCCCATGAAAAATATGTGGTGCATTACTGAGCTATTTTTCCTTTCGCTGCTTCTCTTCGTTCAAAAAGCGGAAAGATCGGAAAGAAGGTTATGATGAGGGCCAAAGGAATGTACATTCCAGCTCCAACAATTGTAGAAGTGGGGAGATAGGCATTGAGGTTAAATAGAGGTGAAGTCGCCGTCGCAATTCCATACACGAAATACGATAGTATTTGTCCAATCAAACGGATCGATGCTTTTGGTCTCCATTGTGGCTGAAAAACCTTTATTTTCCTCTCACAAAAACCATTGAATTTGCAAAGACACATTTCTACAATACAGAATATAAAATTCAAAGCGTACCTTAAGCCCATATGAAAATAATGATTGCGCAAGAAGTGACTATGTAACCGTAGATGAGATTGCGCATCAAGTCCTGCAATATACTTATGCATCAGGTTTAAATGATGAAAACATCCCTTCACGATGATATGGTAGGGACTGAAGCATGAATAAACCGATTGGAGACACATTTCGCCATTTTGGTTGTGAAAACTCACAGGATTTGCGTTGATCCAAACTATGATCGAGGACTCTTTCAGCTGTGTATCGGGGAAGATCCAGTCAATCATGGCAATCTGAAACACGACACACGTATCATTTGTGATTGATCGCTTTCGGGATGCTATTGACAGTACCTAGGGCTGGTACTTTGATTACGGTAGCAATGCCTTCGATTCCTTCGATTCCCAGCGGTCTAATTTCATTCCTAATCATCATATCTGTGTTGTACAGACGACCGGGCATTGGAGGCCGCAGATAAATACGAAATTATTACATATCCTAACTGAACTGTTCTTACAGTCTATTTATCTCACAGTTCAAACATATGCCGTAACGACGAAATAGCACGTAAAAGTGAGAGACCAGGGTGACATCCAAGAGTGAGACGCGTACTAGGAATAACAGTTCAGATAGGATGCATTATAGTGTCGTTTCGAGAATGGAATATATGTGCCCACTCTAATTAACAGTCTTTGATTCGTTCGTTAGGAAGCAAATGCTGTCAATAGCTTCTCAAAACGACATCCAAATTTACAGTATATATCTCATAAAATGAGGACAGCGATATAGTAATTACGTATGTTCTAGTGATTATTCCATATGTAGAGTATCTGAGAATTCTCTACTTAAGCATAATAGATCGACAAACTAAAAGGATTTCAAAAAGCCCACAATGAAGATAGGAGTCAGGTAATGAAAGGCGAAGGAAATATGCTGCAGCCACGACATCAGAATTTCGCCGTCCTACAAAAAACATCAATAATGACGTCTTTAAAAATTGATAGTTCATCAAAATTGAATCAATAGCGTTTGTGATCTTTTCTCACAAACGTTAAAATTTTGTTTTTTTTTGGTTCGAATGAAAGAAACAGAAGGAAAAGAAACGTTTTTGATAACAACGTGGCAACGAACGATCCGAATGACATACCTGTGTGGATATAGTGGATAGTGGGTAGTAAGAGGTGGGCGTGACAATGAGACATATGCATGGGATGGTACATCGATTGACCATTCTGACGGCAATAACCCCTAGTGAGACGAACACCACAGGTACCACTTACAATTAGCATTAGTGAAGCGGAAAGAATGGCAAAGTGCATTCCTTCTCTCTGTTCCCTCATTCACCAGGTCCTCTCTAGTGCTTTGACACGAACGCCCTATGGAGAGAACAGACAGATGGAATGCACTTTGCCATTCTTTCTGACTTCACTAATTAGTAGGGTTGCCTAAACGAGCGCTCGTTTAAGGGGTCGGTCATAGTAATTGTCTATTCATTTCCTCTTGTCTTTCTCATCATTCTTAGGCGAGCGCTCGCATAAACCGGTCCACTAAACGAGCGCTCGTTTAGGCAACCCTACTAATTAGCATATACCATGTCACTCTAGTTGAGAGGCGTCCAATCATTTCTTCCAAACGATTTCTTCAACTAACAGCTGAGTACCGCACGGTTTTTCATTAGCGAAGAATTCGAAATGTGTGCATAACTGACTTTTATCCGGAACTGTTGTTACACTCGACTGACGACTAGGGAACGCCTTTTGGAAAATAAGTGCATCATTTGCCGTCGCTACTCTTCGGCAAACGGTTGTCTCTCATAGTGATAGAGAACAGCTAGCCGAAGAGTAGAGACGATAAATGATGCACTTATTTTCCAAAGAGCGTTCCCTACTGACGACTGTGCTCCTCTCTTTCATGTTCTATCTGGTTATTTATCTTACCTCTACTCGTGCTTGAAATATGTTTCAGCTAACCAATATATTGCGAAATGGAATGTGCAGCTTTATGCAGCATAATAAGCGTGTACAACATTTCCACTCCCAGTGAAATATGAATGACAATAAAATTTAGCAATTGAATAATGTTATGAACGAATGAAAGGTTACAAAATGATATTTTAGAAGTATGTAGTGAACGATCCATCTCAATACACATTCATCACAATACATTCAACATGAAATGACCCACTTTCATCATTTGATTTCCATTTTTCTCCCCGTCTTCCACACACTTTCTTGTCTCCAGCTACCGTAATCTACAGTATTTTCTGTCTTTACTCAGGTAGCCTAAACGAGCACATAGACGGGCGCTCGTTCATTCCTGACCGGCCACGCCGGGTTAACCGAGCGCTCGTTTATGACGACAAGGTTCTCATTTCATAAACGAGCGCTCGTTTATGCTAGACCGCTAAGGCGAGCGCTCGTTTATGAATGACTGCTCGGCCCTGCTTAAACGAGCAGGAATGTTCATTTAGGCAACCTTATTCTTTACCTTTTCCCTCCATCACCACTCTTCGCCAGCCCATTCTTCCACTCACCTCATGTCTCTTCTTCCTCTGCCCTTCCCTCTTTGTCGCCGGCGGAACGGCACATATAATTGCATTTTGCGCTGAAGAGAACACTCTCAATTGTCACCTACCGTATACACTTGACACACAAATGAACTGACCGCTACTACCGGGTATCAATGGAGAGAATCCGAAGAACTGGCATTGCGCCTCATTCTGACTCTTCTTGTAGTCCATTTCGAAAGTCAAAAATCTACACATTACACAAACAAATATGAGCCAAAGATCTCACCCTACCTTCCCTCATAACATTTGCATCAGGAGTGAATGGAACTCCAGCTGAGGCCGCTATATGGATCATGTATCTAAAGACATCCACTACTCAATAACTTCTAGGGTTTCTAAATCAGTAGTAAAGCACATTTCTCATTCGTTTGATTCGCTCGTTGCGGTTGTCTATCGAATGTAGAGATAATCGCTAAGAGCAGATCAGACGAGTGAGAAATACCACTGATTTAGAAACCCTAATCTCTTCCATTCTACTCACTTCTCTACGAGTAGTCTGGGAGGTGCGGACACACATAACTTATGCATCAATGTCTTGTTCACCTGTAATGACCCTTTCATTCTTTCCATTCCATTCACTCACCTGGAATTCGTGTTTATTTGCCCTTGCTGCTTCTGCCAATGGTTTCCCGTACTTAACTGTCAATTGATCACTGATGATCTTCAATTTCATCTCATTAACTCAATATAAGATTCCTTCCCCACCGTGAATTCAGCAATTTCTTGTGCTGCTCGAGAAGCAGCCCAGAGAATTGAAATGACTGCCTCGGCAATTCCATCGTCAAGAGTCCTCAAAGATCGAATACGTACAGTCTACAATGAGTCATTGTCTCTCGCTCATCCTAGACGATCGGTTCGTTGAGCGCACACACGAATGTCAGTCCAAAAGTCGTTCCCTAGTCTACATTAGCATTCACTCACTTCGTTTGTTCGATAAGAACGAATCGGGCAAGGAGAAGATCACAGTACATTTGCAGAAGTTCTAAAGCTTCCACAAGAAAATCCTGAATAGAACAGATTATCGTTGAAAAAAGGAGATGGACGAAAGTGCTTTAAAGTTAGCAAGAAAAAAAGAAAAAATAGAAATTAGTAAGTAAATACTCACTTCTCGAATTATGCGCTCCACTCGAATTCGAGCGCAATCGGGCATTTGTGCTGAAAAAATTCGTATAGAATATTACATTTTGATCCTTATAAACAACACGACGGTAAACTAAACAGAAATATGATCTGCAACTTCAGTCCTTGCTTTGAGTGCCATTTCATTCTTCTTCTTCTCCATCAACTTGAGTCTGTTGATGGCAGATCGGAGATTTGTGTTCAACTCTGCGTATTGAGTAGACATCCTGCAATTTAAAATATATAGGATAAAACAAAATTCCATAACTTCAAAGAGAACGGTACCGAAAGGCGCTTGAGTGTAATAGTAAAGAAATTTCATAACGTTCTACGTATACGTGAGATTTGACTTAACGGGATAAACACACAGGACACAGCCGGTTAGAAATAGGGGGGGGGTAATTAATCCATGATGAAAACGACTTTGGCAAAAGCGAAATTTTGGTCATGGAATCGATATTTTTGCAGTGCGTGGCCAAAATTCATTTACTAGCGAACAACACATAGTGGTGAATGGCCAAAGGAAAGAAAAGAGAAGAAAGAATGAAAAAAAGAAACGCAGTCGTGCTAACAACATGGCAACGAACACTTCGAATGACCTACCTATGTGGATATAGTAGGTAGTAAGAGATGTGCGTTGGGCATATGCAGAGAGACGCAGAGAGAAACGTGAGACATATACATATGTGATGGTGCATTGATTGACCATATCCATTCCTGGTGGCAACGGCCCTTAGAGAAGTTGCCCCACAGGCACTACATCGCTTATACGGAGACCATGTCCCTCTAATTGAAAGATGTCTATACTAAATTCTCGCTGTATCGACTTTCTTACAGATGATTTCAAGACATATCGTTTGAGTATTGCACAGTCTTTCATTTGCGAAGAATTCGCGATGTGGACATAAGTTTGGAAATGGAACTCAGTTTCCGCAGAAAAATTTCAAAAAAATCCAAAAACGGCAATGACTTTCGGAGCACCCTAATAGTGGCAGCTGCAGTATCAATCGACTTTTAACTATTTGCAATTTTACAGGAGAAAATCATCGAATGATCGGACAGTAACTTCGTGGTATAATGAGACCATTTATAATATCAAGTATTTATGAACTTTATATTGCATATAAATAATAAAGTCAAAAACATTATGTTCGAAGTCTTTTTAGTATTTCGCGAAAAGTTGCGTGTTCTATCCCAATAGTTGGGATCGACGAAACGCATTGTATATGATAGCAGCACCAAGTAATGCTTCCAATTGAGGAATGACAAAGATAACGAGAATGAGAATGAGTCCAATCAATAACTTCATAGGTCCTTGTGTCGGGGCGGATGTTATGGCAGATATGAAGAACTCAATATGTCCAAAGCTGAGATAGAAGAAAAAGGTGAAGATCTTCCATGCCAAGCGAGTCCATGAGAATATCTACAAAGAACGGGTGACTGAATTAATTGAAGTATATCAACTATTAGTGTGTTCCATATATTTTAAAGGTATTTTGAATTATTTTCGTATCTTCTTTCGCAAGCAATGGTTCCATTTCAAAATCCTACATATGTTTGTACCCACCGAAGTTACTTTGCTGGACATGCCAGATTAAACCTGAGATATGGATTGGCCGACTATGGTAAATTTGATTAGGAGTCATTTTTGGAGTGATTTTTGGGAATTAATTCTTCTGGTCAGGAATGATATTATAATTTTTTTTAATTTGGAATTTCTTATGTTTTGCAAGTCGTAATTCATGTTCTTCATCTTCGTCATCAACATCAACGGGCTCCTCCTCATCATTTGGTTGTTCATTATTTTCTTCGTTTTGAACGGCAACAAGGGGCATCATCTGCATAAATTTTGGTAGTCGCAGAGTCTTGCTTCGTGCTTATAAGGTCTACGTTCGCTCCTTCTTAGAGTATGCCTGTCCTGTTTATGACTCCCTCAATTACTTGATTCTATTAGGGTGTTCCACAAATAACGGAATTTTTTTCATACTTGGAAAAACCATTCTGTATTCATTATCGATCGTCATGCTCGCACTTATTCATGAATGTTATGCAACCGTGGCGGAATGTTCTTCAATCTGCCACGTCC
>JACMIF010003805.1:0-13702 GCA_014805445.1 Diplogasteroides magnus | reverse complement strand
GACGTCGGTTTCCTTTCCCCTGAGTGCCCCCAGCCCCCCTTCCTCCCTCTATTCACTCTCCCCTATTTATTCTTTTCTCTCTGTGTTATATTTGTACATGTCGTCACATCTATATGATGTAATAAATTAAATTAAATTAAATATCTTGATCTATTTTCTGTAAATGAATGCTTATATTTATGTATTGTATACTAGAAGTAAACACTTTTGAAGAGCAACTTCATTTTCACAGAAGAAGTGTGCCATTTACTTGAGCAAGAGTGGATTTTCCATTTATCTATTAGTCATTTCTTATGATTTGTATGCACAACAGTTGCTACTCACACAATTTCTTTGGATGAACTGAAGCCTACACGCAATGATTTTTCTTAAATCGAAATTTCTAAAAATATTGATTTGTTATATTTTTTAGTTTTCCTGTCATGAGAAATATGCTCAATATGTAATGCAATACGGTACTCTGCCCTTCGCATTATTCTAGACTTCCTCAGCCTTCTCGGGTCGATTCCTCTTGTCCTGTTTAGTACATTGTATAAATTCTGGCTCCTGGTAGGCCTCTTGGAGTCCCCTCGTCAGATCACCTCCTTGCATCCTCATCGCAAGGACCTCTGATCAATTCCTCTGCTCATTCATTCATTCACAAATTCTTCTCGTGCTCGCGTCCCGTCTTTGCATTTTCCTTGTTTCTTGATTTGGTGTGTTACTTTACCTGAATTTTGAAAAAATTTTTACTTTGCTTTACATTTACGTGACTTCCTATTTATTTGACTTGTTACTTGATTGTGCCGAAGTGACCATAGTGCATAGTCTCTTTCTGCGTTTTATTCGTCCAGCCATCTTCATTCACTAAAGATGATCGGGCCAATAAGAGGAACATCTGGTGGTGCCCGGAATCTAGCATATTGTATTAGGATTCTATGGCACACCGTAGGCTACTGTAGCATGCTTTTGATTGCGCAGTATACTGTAGGGTCACGATAGGGTGCAATACTAAATAGGGTAACTGTAGCAGTATAGTGTACTACAGTATCCTACAATACAATATACCAGAAATACCACAGAATCATTCTGCCAAAACTGATGACCGGTTAGTAGTGAGGGCTGGGAGGAATGAATAGGCGCAGAGTATTGATTATCCCGAGAGGAATCTCCCCTGCCTCCTTCTTTAACATTCAATTACTGGTGCTTTGTTTCCATTTTAATACTCTGTTTTCAATCTGCAACTTTATTCTTTGCGTGGTTGATAATTTACTTCTTCATGGTTCGTATACTATGTGGAGAAGTCGAAAACTCAGGTCTCCATAGTCTCAAAATGGTTTCAACAGTGTGCATGTGTGCTTTCTTCCTTGTCTTCTCGTCATCTACCGCATACGTTATCAAGGTAAGCATCTTGGCCTAATATTATAGATATAAACCACCTTGAAATATCGTGAACGAAATCGTATTTCCGTCGTACAGACTCTCATATTTGCATGGTATTTCGTCGTTTCTCTGACCATTAGCCATGATTTTTGAATACGTTTCACGCTCAGCATATAGAGGCTGCCTATCAACTCCTAAATTTCAGGACAGCCGTGATTGTATGGAGTGTCTTCTATATGTCGGGCACATCGTAAGGAATGTCACGGATGACGACGTAAATATATCAATATTTAGCTTTTGTGACTTTAGCTCGAAAATTTTCACAAATTATTCATTATTACATAGCATTAAAACACACTAGGGCTGACGGTTTCTCAGTGTTTCATTTGCACGGGCGAATCAATTTCACATAGAGCAAGAAAATGCGGTATTAACATTGAAGAGCAAGACGTTGCTGTCTTTCATATTTTGTCGAGTATTTTCTGATTTCATTTATTACTAAATTCTTCGTTAAAGGAGCCACAAGGGGAGATTTATTTGCATGCACTTTCGGGTTCACTTCTCTCCATTCCCCCACTTTCTCGTCGTCAGAGTGGTCTACTCTGACAACGAGAGAGTAAAGGAATTGGAGAGAAGTGATGCCGAAAGTGCATGCAAATAAATCTCCCTTTGTGGCTCCTTTAAAGAAGTCGCCCCTTGAGAAATGAAGGAACTAGGAGGAATGAATAGACGGAGAGTATTGATTCCTCCGGGAGGAAGCTCTCCCTACTCCTTCTATAAATATTCAATTTATAGATCAGAGATAAATGCAGTGGAGTCGATGAAATGAGAAAATCGTGCATTAAGGATCAATTTCGAAATAACAAATTCTAACTGAGTTCAATTGCAGGGAGTTTTTGATTCCGTCTGCACTAAACTTTACGAAGGCGGCGAGGATAAATGTTTCAAGGCGATGAAAGAGGTATTTAGTAGGGAACGGAATCCAAGCAGAAGTGCACATTTCTGTCGTCTAATTCCCTGGGAGCTCTCTCGTGATTAGTGTGGGGATAGGGAGTACGTTATTGACAGCCGTTCATTTCTAGTCGTCTCGGTTCACTCAGAGCGGTCGTCTGTGCGAAGTGAGAGACGACCGCTCCGAGTGAACTGAGACGAATAGAAATGAACGGCTGTCAATAACGTACTCCCTACCCCCACACTACTCGTGATGGACAACCGCTCCGAGGGAATTAGACGACAGAAATGTGCACTTTCGCTTGGATTCCGTTCCTTAGTATTTAGTCTCTATTTTTAAAAATAATAATCGCATGCTGAAACAGTTGTAAATCACTGTGAAATAGGTATTGGAGACCTTTCAATTGAATTAAATTGTTAACAACTATGGCAGCGGAAAAATTGCAAATTAGAACTTCTAGACTAAAGTTCGGGTGTCCATGGCAACTGTAGGGAGAATTGAACGAACTCTAAAGATGCACCATAACTTAGGCTTACTGGGATAATGTCCGCCAATCTTGCAATTCACAGAGGGTATCTTCAAATATTTAGCATCCTTGAATGATAATACGTAAACTAGTCAAAATGCCGACCATAATTCCGAACGTCCAGTTCTTCCAATAAAACACCTTTGCATTCAGGTGGACGTCGGTCTCATAAAGCAGTTGGACTCTGGAATGTCAGCAAGGGACATTTGTGTAGAGAAACACGTCTGCCTACCATCCGATGCCAAGAATCGAGTGCCTTTCCACTGACTCTTCTCTATTAATTCAAAACGCCAAAAACGTTCCATAACAGCCAACTTGATTAACTGCTGTAGTGGTAGATTATGATTATGAAACTGCACTTCAAGAATGTATATTCATATTTCAACTACCCTATTTTCATAATTTCCATTCACCATCTTAACGTTAGGAGAAGGAGAATTATCCCGTTAGTCCCTTCCTGTCACGTTGCTTATCCCATTATTTATGTCCAACAGATGAGAGCTCATGAAGGGAGGAAGGTACGACGATGAATTATGTGTCTGTTCACTCTCTTATCCATTGTTTGTATTTTGATAACATTTTCTTGACAATAAACGATGCGCTATCATGTAGCTGCTATCATATTTCCTCAAGTCACGAGCGAGCCCACTTGCCGGGATATGGCCAGCGAACGAATATACTGGATATAACAGCTCAGTTGTGATTAGGGAGCTGAATCCATGCAGAAGTGCACATTTCTGTCGCCTAATACCCACGGAGACGTTGTCCATCACGCGTGAGAGACAACCGCTCCAAGAGAATCAGACGACAGAAATGTGTACTTCTGCTAGTACCAAATGCTTTTGTAACCGATTGATTATTTGTGTCTTTTCATTGTAAATTACCTACCACCCTAATTCGTTTCTACGAAGGGAACCCATTCAACTGCTGTCCGATTATTGATTGTTTTTGAGTATGTATGAGAATGGATAAATAAATGAAAAATGAAAAAAATGAATGCTTGTATTACAATCCCTATAAATGGTGATAGCTAACAGGGGTTCTAAAACGGTAAATTTGTCGTCATTCTTCTCCGCCGTGCGGTCATATCACGGATTGAGACAACCGCACTCAGGAAAAGAATGACAACAAATTTACCGTTTTAGAACCCCTAATAGCTAAGAACAGTTAACGGACTATGGTATCCTTCAAAGGATGAAAGAGTTCATATCAGGACAACGAAGATCAATTGGGATTCAAAATTGCTGCAGGATTATGTAGTCTAGACATGAAGAGAACAATCACAAATGGACAAATCAGCAGAATTTTTTTATTTCTTCCTTCCTGCCTTCGAAAATGATCTCACACGGCAGAGGAATTACTTCTATTGTATTTCTGAGAATTCTTAAGAAGGGCAAGGCCCTGGGGGAACAGTCAATCTACGCATCTTGTCCATTCATACGATTCGTAAGTCGTACCTTCTACTGACTCTATCCAACCTACTATGGTCAACTATTTTCCTCCTTCGCTAGACTTTGACGAGGCTAAATGGTAAGCTGAAGTTACGTTTTCACATAGTCCATCGTTATCATTCAGGGGAGTGAAGTATTCTTTCGTCGAAAATACAGCTCTCTTGGAAGTCGAGTTCATAGATCCGGAAGACCTCTATGTTGGAAAACTTGAGTTCTATGGATTGAATGATGATGGAGCCATGGTAAACGTTATATGAAAATGATCAATTTTAAATTAAAAATTTGCAGCACCTCATATTCAACAAATCTTTTATGACCCCACAGAGTATCAGACTAGATTCCCTTCTGGAGTATGCAAAGGGATCGTATGTGTGGACACACATACGCATCTCCATTGATATCCCTGCCTCGGTTACATTGTGAGTCATTTCATAATTGTTTCATTAGATGTTTTCTAACTATATTGTGACATAGTTGATTCAATTGACATTTGATACTTCTTTGATATTTCAGGGACGGTTACCTGGAGGATATATCAACTGCAACAGTGGAAGTCAATAGAAAACTTGTCAATGTTCCACGAGAAGTGCGCATTCTTTCTTCGATTATATGATATTGAAGACCGTGCATTGACTCAGATATTGGCAGCCGTTCATTTCTAGCCGCTTTTCTTCATCCCTATCGGTCCACAGTATTATGAAAAGGGGTTTCCACATGCAAGAACAAAAAGGCACTCGGCACGCCACAATTGAAGTTTAGACTCCCTCTGCAAAACCCCTAATTGATTGGTTTAATATACGGTAGAATTGCCGCGAGAGACAATGGGGTTTGAAGAGGAGGAAAAGAGGCAGACGGTGTACATTAGAACTCATTTTTCGTGTATTTCTGCCTGGAAAAATATGCAACACGAACATTATATAAGTTATTCGACCGGTTTGTTCTTGCATTTGGCACAATGCTGTGGGTCGTCTCTCCCTTCGCAGAGACAACAGCTAGGAATGCCGATAGACGGTTTGAAATGAACGGCTGTCAATATCTGAGCAATTCACTGTCTCCAATATGTACATGTACTCGTTGTGCAGGTATTCGCCCTCAATTCGACCTTCTTCCAAGTTCTCTTCTATAAAGACTACAAAGATTGCAACAAAGACTCAATTCGACTGGAATCGCTGTGTTTTGATGAATGTTCCTTCCTGCGAAGGTGTCTCTCTTTGTGGAGATTCACTCCAGCTTCTGGTATGCACTCATTACGGTTGATAATAATATTAGTTTTGCTAGTTTTAGAATTCTATGATATTTTGAAGATCTGCAGAACATCATAAAAAATTTACTAATTCTCGAACCATTATATTGCATTTACTCACCTGTCTATCGTCTAAACTAGGGTGTCGCTAATGGGAATAAAATGCATCTCATTTGTCTGTACGCAGCAGCGACTTTTTTTATATCGCTCATCTTAGACAACCGGTCTGAATGAGGGAACAGAAAACGATGGTGCACTTTACTCCCATTTGCGACACCCTAGTCTAGACTCAAATTATCGCCCTTTAGTGGATGAGGCGTTCGCTCTGTACAAGTTGGCCGACTTCTGCGGAATGGAATCTCTCAGACAGAGATGCCTTCAGTTCCTGTTGAAGATCCTTCAGCAATTCCCGAATGAAAATATTCCCAAGGTAATTCGTGAAGCTGAAAAATTGAACAACTACGATATGATGGTTTGTCTCTCACGAACTTTTTCTAATCACAAAACCATCCTCAGATGATAATTATCCAATCAATTTTCTCCTTGGACGATATGAAGAAAACAACGGCAACGCTTGTTGCTAACAGTAAAATTTCCGAAGCGAACAGCCAAATGCTCAGGGTATTATATTCCTACTATGGTTAGAAGTCTGAGTTCTTTATGTTTTATTTTTCACGGAGAGTATATTTTCAAATATTTATAGTGCACTGAAACGTAACCCATACGGCCAAACTGCCAACCATAATCCTTACTTATGAAAAATATTTTCGGTTCAGGACCTCTATCAAAAGAATGAACAGGAGGAAATGGAAAAGATGTTGGCGGAAAGGGTTAGCGACAAATTGTCTTTGTATCAGAATAGAATACTAACGAATCGTTTCAGTCTCAAGCATTCATCGAATTCAAGTGTGGACGGGTAATTCTCGATATGTTCTACGATGAATGTCCAGCCACTTGTTTCTTCTTCCTGAAAGCAATCAGAAGGCGGTATGTACATATTTTAGGGGTTCAAAAACGGTAAATTTGTCGTCATTATTCTATGGAGAGCGGTCGTCTCACTCCATGATAGACGACCGAGCGGCGGAGAAGAATGACGACAAATTTACCGTTTTTGAACCCCTGAGGTATGTATCTAATTTCACTCTTTCTTGTCTGTTGAAGGCACTGATTTATCACTTCAGGGGACAGAAACGGCCTTTGAAGTACGACCCTTTGTTCAGTGATATCAATATGAGGATCATTGACAGTTCACAGTGTTTGAACTTCAACGATACTAGGGATAGAGGAGTCACGCCAGTTGGTGCTTATGATTCATTTAACGTCTTCTGTCATCCCGGTGATGGAACAGAACCAGCATTTTTCAACCTCTGCAATTTACCCTATATTAGATATTCGACCGCCTATTGTTTCGGCAAAATTGTGGAGGGTGCGAATATACTGATGAAAGTCAATTCGGCAAGTCCAGATATGGAAATCGTAGACTTTGGAGTAGTGGCTAACAATCTATAATGTACACCCAGGCATCCTTATACGGTAATATAATATATATTTTGATATCTGTCTCGATTTGGCTTTTTTCGTTGTCGTTGTGCACTTCATGAAGACCACCGGAATAATTGTACACTGTGTTTGTGATAATATTTCGAGATAAATTAATCAGATGAAATCAGGTTCATTCAATTTCGTCATTCATGTGGTACATGGTCTAGATTGCTAATGTGTTTATCTTTGCGGAATATTTACGAGGAATTGTAACCATTTGTCGGATATTCTGTACAATAGTCTAGTGCTTTTCTTATTCTTCGCGGAGCGGTCATCTCTGCGAGCAATAGACAACACGAACGAGACGAAACAACGTCCGTGGCCCTTCCAAGATCGTATGCGAATAGATAACGATAAGATCGGTCGGTATGAATACTCTTCTCAGAGTTTTCCTATTCTTTCTCTCCCTTGGCTACAGCGGGTTGACGTGCTTGTGCGTTTTCTCAGAGAATGTTTACTAAATAAATATAATTCGAATGTTTACTAGAACCCGAACCCTATCGTCATGATATACAGAGCGAATTTATGCGTATTCCTCCTGCTCATCCTACCTTCGTTGTCTACTTCAGAATTTATCGATGTACAGTCCAGCCCAATCCCCCAAGCAAAGGGGGATCCCCTGACATCCCCTGGACTTTTTCTCGAAAACTATGCATTTTCTTAGAATCTGAAAAATGCTATCGTGTTCTACAAAAAATTACACTTCTTTTGTAACACAACGCGAATTTTATTTCTGCGCATGGAAGTAGCTAAAATTTTTGAAAGAAATTCGGCCTAACAATAATACCTTATTCAAAATGTTCTTGTTAAGCCAAATTTGGTCGAAATACACGGATAAGGACTCCATTAAGCTGGTAAGATTACAATCAGCTAAATCCGATGAAAACTGACTAAATTAGAGCATTTTGAATTAGGTATTATTGTTAGGCCGAATTTCTTTCAAAAATTCTAGCTACTTCCAGGTGAAGAAATAAAATTCGCGTTGTGTCACACCAGAAGCGTAATTTTTTGTAGAACACGATAGCATTTTTCAGATTCTAAGAAAATGCATAGTTTTCGAGAAAAAGTCCAGGGGATGTCAGGGGATCCCCCTTTGCTTGGGGGATTGGGCTGGACTGTATTTAATGCAGTCAGTAGCAGAGTAATCGGTAAATTTGTCGTCATTCTTCTCCGGAGCGCGGTTGACTCACTCCCTTATAGGCAGCGATGGTACGGAGGAGAATGATGACAAATTTACCGATTTAGAACCCCTAGTATCTATATTTATTCAACGTGATCTTACTAACATAATATATTTCATGGGAGTTTCATAGAAATTCTTTCAAAACTCAAATTTGGCACTGACCTCTCGTTCCGTTATGTACTTAAAATCGCCGTTTCTATAAATAGCATTGATTGGAACGTAGACTCATAGGCAGCATCTAAAATGTAGGGCCATCTTGTATAAGAAAAATTCTTGTTCTATTTATTTATAGGAAGACAGACTGTGAATGGTGTCTTGAATTTCTGCCGCACATAAAAGACATTACAGACGACCGGGTATGTATCACTGCTGGCAAAGGGAATCCCAAAGTGCAGTCCATCACCCTGTGCTCACTATCGGGAGGTCCGCGAGATAGAAAGCGCAGAGAGGCGTCCCGCCTTTGGAACTTTGGGATTTACTCTGTCGATTTACTCTGTCGATGTACATAAGTAATCAAGATAAATTCGCATCCGCAACTTTTTCTCGGAAATTGTTTTGTTACAAAACTTCTTTGTCCGGATGTTGAGTTGTTTTCACTTCGGCGATGTGCTCAAATGTGAGGAATTCAGATTAAATTCAAATGCCGACAGCTCATCGATGGTTTCCGAAGCATATGCAGAAAGGACGCCACGGTAATGACACAGACTTTTGCTTATGATGAGGGTGTCGCTATCATTACAGTTACTTGTAGAGATTTTGACTTCGAGTCATAGCAAGTGGCTATGTGTTGGAGGTAGTCCCTCCGCAGGATAGCATAATCCCTGAATAAGTCGCCCTAAAAAATATTTGACGGTGCATTTGGCATTCGTCTAAGCTCAACGGAGCGTCTTAGAATGCAGACACAACCTTCCGCATAGATTAGACGAATGGCAAATGCACTAAATGTACTGTATTTCTCAGGCGAGATCGCATTAGAGCAAAAAAAATGTTTTTCAGGCCGTTTTCGATCCCCTCTGCACGAATCTATTCGACGGCGGCGAAGATATCTGCTTTAAGTCGATAAAGGAGGTTGTCGCCTTATCTTCCTATATTTATTTTTAAATCATTAATTATTCTGAGGACGGACTCAATGTTATTGGACGGTATACTTTTGAATGCGAAAGTTTCAGCATTACGCATGATTCATCATATTTCTTGAGTAATGGGAATTATTCGCAAACATTTCACTCTTTAAATAGTCCAGTTCTGAATGAGCTAGTCCCTGAACAAAGCGATTCGATTGCATTGTATATTATGCATCATGTCTGAACGATACGAGTCTCACACCTGGATGCCACACTGGTCTCTCATTTTTACGTGCCATTTCGTCGTTTCGGGATATGTTTCAACAGTACCATAAATGGACTAGAGCAACAGTTCAGTTAGGATGTGTAATATGTAGTTTACAACATCTTTGTATTTAGGCATTCTCCAACATCATGAAGGAACTGGCTGGTGGAAAGACACCGGATGAGATCTGTACTGAGAAACACATCTGTGACCAACCTGATGACGACAGCAACAATAGAGTGATGCGAATAGTCAATATGTTCAAAGAGAAAGACATCCGCATTCCATCAAAGATGAATGATTGGAAAAACCGGTTCTAATCCGGTTCTACTAAGGCCTAAGTAGACATGTAAAGAATTTCACGAACTCTGTCATAACAGCTTCTGCATATATTGGAATAAAATACTGCTGAGCGAATCAGTTCATAAATATTTGAAAATCAATTTCTGAGTTCCACTGGGTTGCAACACAAGGATCCAGGCTAGACTTGTCATTATGATTGACAGATTGACACCTATATGGGTTGTGTTTCAAGGCTACTTAGACATGTACGGTCTGTGAAACATAACCCGGAAAGTTGTCAAACTGCCAACCAAAGTTGTCATATACGATTGGTCGGCCGGCCTGTCGATTGTGTGTTCCAATGATGCAAAATTTGTCAAGCCTTGAATCCATTTCTTCTTGCTATACTTCATAGGTTACGGCGAAATAGAGGCTGGCCTTTGGGGGTAAGTTGTGCACTACTCCACCATAATCTTTTCAGTTTTGGAATCTACTCGCCTTCTATGATATTTTATCGCTCATATATTTGTAGGCAGTGCTGTAAAGTTGTCCGTTTGACAACGGGTAATGTTTTACGGCTACTATAAGTTTGAAGATATGCCCCACGCGCAACATAGTGCATACGGTAGTCAAACTGCCAATCACAGTGCAAACTCTGAGAGAGAGAGCAACTTTGCGAAAGAAAAGTGACAGTTCTATGCTCGTCCTTGACATCGTGAAAGATTACGATTTGGCACAACAGTGCATTTTGATTGCCAAGTACTCTTCTTTCTTGATCACGCTAGATTCGTAATCGATATACAACCGCATCCGGCTCCCATGCTCGTGGCACAGTCCGATATATACGCCTGATAAATTTGGTGACGCGGCTAAGCTAACAGCAACGTTTAGATCAATGAGGTGGGCATGCCCAATGTGCCTTCACGGGAGTATATAAGGAGTATGGCCCGTACTAGTGGCGTCCCGTGGAGTAGATATTGTAAGATTTACAGAGCCAAAGGACATTCGACTCTCTGCTATTTTTCGTCCGGCCATATTCATGTACCAGAGAGATGAATGCATTTTTGATATTTTCAATTATTTGCACTGCTTCCACTATGACCCTCTATTTTCAATCTGCGACTTTGCTCTTTGCGCGGTTTTTCTGCTTCATATTGACATTCAAAAACCTTTTAAAAAATTCATAGTTGGCGAGGCTGAAGAGCAGTGGGATGAAAACATGCTCCACCATGTCCGAAATAGGAAGGGCTGGTGTGTGGGGCGGTAAAAGAGTCTCACTTGTTAACATACTCCATTCATAAAATAATAGCCTGATTCGTTAACGAACGAGAACCCAAGAGATGCACGCGACATTAGTTTCCGGCCAACCTAAAATATAGGAACATGCTCGACACCTAAAACGGTTTTTGGGACAAAAGGTACCCCTGGAATGGACTACAAAAATCGTTAGCACATCCCTTTGTAGGTAATTCAATGCCTGTTCCAATAGACCTTGTTTGCCGGTGAGGAAATGAATGGTTCATGCTGTGAAATTGGCCAAACTTTCTAATATAATTGAAGATGACTTCTTAATTTGTACATGAAAGTCACCAATCAGCAAATGAATTGGAAAGGGCTCGTGGAGCGCTATCGATTGAAAAAATGATATTCAAAAATCCTCACGTATAAGGAAGATCACTCCTCGACTTTCAGAATGTTTTCTCGACGGTGAGGCAAAATTGAGATATCAACCTTGCCATGAATACTTTTCACTACCTTGGCTATCATATAAATATAAATCGGTCGAATTCTGTTGGCAGGCGGATGTCTCGCGAACAACTATGCATTACATACTAAAGTATAAACAAAGACTTAAAGAAGCCGTAAACCGAGATGTCCCATCGTACTAGACGACTACTTTCAAAATTGCATAAAAAATTTCAAAGTGCAGCTATCGTTTCGAACTCAACAGATTTGCATGTGACGAGACGCCACGCGAGTTATTTTTTCAAATTCCCGCGCGGTCGGTTCCAAGGAAGTTCCAGGGAAGCGCGGGAATTCAACTTTGAAATTCAATAACGCGGCGACGAAAGACTTTTGACAGATGAAAATTTGCAATCATACATAATCGAATGTGCTCTTCAACACTACGCTTCCAGAATACTTGACCCAGAATCTCCCCTGACGGCTTCTTTAAAAGCCAGCCGATATGAATTGCGGGGAACATTCTAAATCACCACTAAGGCTAGAAAAACTACGAAATAGCATGCAAATGAGAGAAAGAGAGAGAGGAAAACGTGAAACCATAGCAATAATAATAGAGTCATATCGTTTATTATTTAATTGGAAAATTTTCATAATATTACGAAATGAAAGTGTTGCAGATAAAATGAAGATGTTGATTATTTCAAATTGGACTTATGTGAAATGGGAACTAACATGCAACGCGAACATCTACAAATGGGCAATCAGCATATCCCTCGATCGTTGCTGTCACCGTACGATCAAAAAATTTGTAAGTGAACAATATCTCCATATCAATAACGTTTAGATAGTTGAATTCTTTCCAGTATCTTTCAGGTTTCTGTGCTGTTTCCTCTCCTCTCGAGTCTCGATTAAGCATTTCCTTCGCATCATCGAAGAGAAGCGTACTGAATAGTACATCGACCGATTTAGTAGAGCGAAGGAGTTGCTGAAATACCAAAATAATTTATTTTATAACATTATTTTATTTCAAATGATACATTTTTATCCATAAATTTACTTACTTGAATAATATCCCGTATGCAGTTCAGATTATTAGCTGACCCTCCAACGCGGCCGATTTTCAAAATGTTCAAGTCTTTTCTGTCAATGAGTGTCTCTAGCTGATCTTGTGTGAAGGAAACACCAAAACTGCCTTCGTGATAAATGTTCAGCTCACCCGCTCCAGCTTCTAAAACATAGAAAGCCGGTTGTATTACTGTTTCATACTGTTGTTATATTTGTTCAAACTAGTTATGAACTTGGGCACTGCAGCCATCTTGTCATCAAGAAAATTTGTAAATGCAACTAGAATTTATACTATGGTTGTACTCCTCATTTAATTCGAGCGTATCATGCTATTGTTCTTTTGAGATAACTGACAGTGAGAAATGAAAACAATACTTTAAATATACAAATAAATGGAAAGAATTTCACCTGCGCAGAATTTTTCATCGACAGAAAAAAATTTTTCGTTGCGGACAGTCAAGATTCTCCGCGGACCATATAGGAATCTGAAATGATGCATGATTTCCTGTTTTCGAAAGGACTAATGGTTGCATTATGTATCATAAAGGGTAAATTTGGCTAGTGACTGTTTTAGACGAAAATATCACCAAATCATCATCGTGATCAACTTGAAACTTGTGCTCTGAGTCTTAGAAAGAAGTATCTTATGAAGTTTTAACAGATTTGGCAACAAGCAATTAAACGATATAAATTCTTAGTTGTATATTACTCAATCATACAATGCTTATTAGGGTGCTCCGAAAGTCCTGTCGTATTTTTGATTTTTTGAAATATCTCGATGGAAACTGAGTTATGCTGCCAAACAACTATTGCATAAATATGTCCAGGTCCACACATGTTTACCATTAGTGGGTGATGACGTCACTCCTCCTGATGACATGCCAGTCTTTACCCAACACCAATTTCGACCCCCAAAAACGATTTTTTGCCATAACTCTTTTAGAAGTGATCGGAAAATCGACGTCAGATATTCGAAAATAGTATATTATTTCCTGAAGAAACCAGCGTTGTTAGGGCTCATGTTCTCATCCCATAAAAAAGTTGTGACCAGAAAACCGAAAATTTTCGAGTCTTTCAATTT